>CAKNYM010048707.1:0-13354 GCA_932195095.1 Andricus curvator
AGGGAGAGGGAGAGGGAGAGGGAGAGGGAGAGGGAGAGGGAGAGGGAGAGGGAGAGGGAGAGGGAGAGGGAGAGGGAGAGGGAGAGGGAGAGGGAGAGGGAGAGGGAGAGGGAGAGGGAGAGGGAGAGGGAGAGGGAGAGGGAGAGGGAGAGGGGGGTATCATAGTGATAAAGGGTCTACGGTTAGAAAGCAAGAAATTAAAAGAAGGAGTGGAAGGAGTGTTAAAGAGGATAGATGCGAAAGTAGATGTAGGGAAAGTGACAAGTAGGGGGGAAGGAAGGTTGAGAGCCATTGTTACTGGTGATGTAGTATAAGTTGAAGAAAATAACAGGAGAGAAAAGCAAGAGGGGATAAGGAACGTGGGTTAAATATGGAAAAGTACAGATAGAAGGTATGTGGTGGGATTGTTACGAAGAGAGGAAAGAATCAGTAAAATGTGAGAGGACGCGGGAACAGGTGAGAAAGGAATAGAATGAAGAAAATTAAGAGAGAGTGGGAAACAAGAAGAGATAAGAAATGAAAGAAGTGAAGAATTGAGTGTTTGCTAATGTATCTGGCTTAGAACGAAAGGCTAGAGAGTTTATGAATAATTTTGGGCAATGGGAAGTAGTGCTGATAATGGAGACGTGGCTAGATAAAAGTGGGTGAGAGAGTGAGAGGGCGGGGGTGAGAGAGAGATAAGGATCGGCTACTAAGGGAATACCAGTGGGAGGTACAAGAGGCAAGAAGAAAAAATAGAAGAGACAGGGCAATGGAAGGAATAGTGCCGGAGATAAGGAATAGGGAAAAAGATGGGAATAGGTTTAATGAGCCAAATTTGTTACTGGAAGAAGATATACGTATGGGAGAGGAGAGGTGGACAGTAGGGGCATATGTAAGTGGCGATATGGAGGGGAAAATGGTGGAGTTAAAGGAAAGGAAGAAAAGGCGAAACTAATAATAGGCAGAGACTTCAATGCAAGAACAGGAGAAGGAGGAGGATGATAGTGAAAAGAAGAAGGGGATGAAACTGGGAAGAATTTCACAAAAAATAAATTAATGAAGGAGGGACGGGGTAGTAATTAACTGTTATATTCAACGATGAGGTAAGGGAGGACATGAGGAGGTTACAGATAGGGGAGTGCGTAGAGATGAAAGGAAAACAACCAAAGCTAACGCGATGGAAAGAAGGAAGAAAACAATTTCTTAACGATTTCGGAATAGGAGAAGATGATGAAATAGGAAATATGTAACTGGAATTAGAAGAAAGAGATAGAGAAAAGCAGGTAATAGATAGATCGGAGATGATAGGGGAATCAAGATACAATGAATGGTGTAAGGTGATAAAAATATAAGAATTGCCAAAATATTTGGAAAGAAGGTGGAGAAGGGGATAAGCAATAATAGCTGGATGGTAACTGGGAAATGAGTATGTGAATGGGTAGGAGAGGCATGGAATGTATGGGATGTTTGTACGAGAGGAAAGGAAGAGAAAAGAGGAAGGCAAGAGAATGTTGAGAAGATTCTAGGGGAGAAGGGACTAGGAGAAGAATGGACAAAGGAGGTAGAAGAAGCTAGATGAGTTAAATAAAGTTAAAAATGATGTAATAAAGATATAAGGGAAGGGAGGGTATGTAAGCCCTGAGGGAACACATTGTAAATAAGTGGGAAGACTTTCTTTTTTAAAGAAAGTAGGTTAATTGCTTCATAGGACGATGAAAAATATGTCGAAGTTGGCGTGTTGATGAGGTCAAATAGGTATTGACCTCCCACCTAACCCGAAAGTTGAACAGTTAGACGGTTCGGAAAGATTGCTCGTAACCTCGTTATTGGCGATAGGGATCAAAAGTATTGGCAAAGTGACTTAGACATAGTCCGAACACGGTCTCCGCTTTCAGCGGAACCAGGTAGCGGACTTGATTACATTAGAGAGAGAACGAACGAGAGGGAAAGAGAGAAAAAAAACATTCTTTCAATCAGGAAAATGGTCAGTTTTTTTATGAAAAGAGGAAGAAATTTGATAGAGTTTTAAAGGAAGTAAATAAAGCCAAAGTTCAATTCTTTTTTCGTCTGAAAAATACCATTTGAGACTACCGAGTCTTTTGACAAAAAAACAATCCTTACATTTGCGTGGAAGTGAAAAGAGTGTAATGGTTCTTACGGAAGGCCAGATATAAAGAATGCCTTCATGTAATTCTGAGTAATGAAGCAGATATGCAAAACTACTTAGGATGTTCCGTTTGGCTCGAGTCTCGGAAACGACTCGAATCGACCAAGAGTAGAAGGGGGGGGGGGGGCTAACACACAGCCGGAAGTTACTAGACTAAAAGAAATTTAATGCTTGCTATTTGCATATTAAATTTCTTCTCTTGTTCGTGAGGCTTTATTCAAATGATTATTCTCTATCATCCCTCTTTAAGGTGCTTCAAACGAGTCGGTTTGTAGAATAATAAAAAATACGGCTAAAAGGATGAATTTTTTTATCTAAAATTTTCACCAACTAATCTGAAGGCTTTTAGATGTGCATGCCCAGAGCCCTTTTTTCGAAAAATGCTATTGTTGCTGTTTTTTGTTGTTAATTAAAACGCATTTTAAAACCGTAAGCGCCTGTTTTCTTTTCACCGGGGGTACACCCCAGTGGCGCGTTGCCTGCTTCCAGGGGCAGAAAATTCAGCATATTTTCAATAAAAAAAAAACAAGAACAAATTTTTTTTAAAAAGGGGCTCTGGTCATGCACATATATAAACCTTTAAATTATGTGGTAAAAAAATTAAAAGAAAAAATACATCCTTATAGCCGTATTTTGGATTATTCTAAAAACCGACGCGTTTGAAGCACCTTAAAAGTACTTCCGCTAATGGAATGATAACTTTGAATATCAAATCTTTCTGATGCTTCTGGACAATAACTATGCTCTCTAAATTTGAATTAGCGAAATAAAACTGTCAAGGAGTTTATATTCGGATTAGAGAATAACAGAAAGTATTTAACGTCTTTTCAGACTAGATGGAACTATGAAAGAAAAATTATTTTTAAATAATTTTTTTTTTTTCGGAAAAAAGATCTTCTCCTTCCGCTCCGGTGGGAATCGAACCACAGAACTACTGATTTCCGGTGAGGTACTTTCCCATTAAGCTACTAGAGAGATCGAGAGAAGAAACTTTTTTCAGAAATACACGCATTATTTTGCTAGATGGTGAAAATTAAATTTTTCAAGGAATCTGTATTATTATTAGAGAATAACAGAAAATATTTAACGTCTTTTCAGACTAGATGGAGCTATGAAAGAAAAATAATTTTTGAATAATTTTTTTTCGGAAAAAAGATCTTCTCCTTTTGTTCCGATGGGAATCGAACTACAGAAATACTGATTTCCGGCAAGGTGATTTTCCATTAAGCTACTAGAGAGATCGAGAGAAGAAACTTTTTTCAGAAATACATGGATTATTTTGCTAGATGGTACAAATCAAATCTTCTAAGGAATCTGTATTATCATTAGAGAATAACAAAAAATATTTAACGTCTTTTCAGACTAGATTGGGCTATGAAAGGAAATTTTTTTTTTAATAATTTTTTTTCTGGAAAAAGATCTTCTCATTTCGTTCCGCTGGGAATCGAACCACAGAACTACTGATTTCCGGTCATTTGCTATCCCATTAAGCTACTAGAGAGATCGAGAGAAGTAACTTTTTTTAGAAATACACGCATTATTTTGCTAGATGGTACAAATCAAATCTTTCAAGAAATCTGTATTATCATTAGAGGATAACAGAAAATATTTAACGTCTTTCCAGACTAGATGGAGCTATGAAAAAAAAAATTTCAAATAATTTTTTGTTTCAAAAAAGTTCTCATTTCGCTCTGCTGGGAATCGAACCACAGAACTACTGATTTCCGGTCCGTTGCTTTCCCATTAAGCTACTAGAGAAATCGAGAGAAGAAACTATTATGTGTTTCGATTTCCAGCGAAACGAAAGGAGGAGATCTTTTTTCAGAAAAAAAAAGATTTAAAAACATAACTATTTGTCCGTTAACTTCTAATAATTCCTGTAGCTATAACCCAGTCACTGACAATTAGTAAAAGTATACTGGTTCAATTAGTAATTATTGCTACAATGCTACACGCATGCGCACTAGGGTGGTGCGCATAGAAAGTCGCAGTTTTTTCAAAAATGTTCTTTTTTTGTCCAATTTTCAATTAGAAAGAGGTATTAGTTATCTAATTTTAAGAAACATAATGGTTTAAACAATTCATTATTATTGTTAATAATATTATCTTCGAATAGTGCTAGAAATTGCGGTTTTTTCTTCAATTTTCAACTTATTGTTCACTTTTCACTTAAAATGAGTTGATATTTAATTGAGTATAGCAAAAATAATTGTTTAAACAAATTATTATTGTCTAGAGCTCTCTTTTTTTATATCAATACCAGATAGTTGCGTTTTAAAATTTTTTTTAAACTTTTGTCCACTTTTCAATTAGAGTGAAGTAATAATTAATTCATGTTAACAAGAATAATTGATGAAACAATTTATTATTAGGGGAGAGTAGTCCTAAGTCGGCACAGTCAGCGCTTTTGCCGAAAACAGAGGGTACCGCGATCCTTTATCTACAATTGTATGTCCTGAAAATGATGGTCCTAAGCTGGCACCCCCTTTGATCTGAGTCGGCACATAATTTTTTCCGCTCAAATGCAAGAAAAAGAGCAGGTTATGTAAGTTTTAGGAAGAAATGGACAAATTTAAACCATTTGCAATTTAAAAACATGTCGAATATTGTCAAACTTTATTTATAGGATGGAAAAATTTCTCCATTACAATATTCTGCAAACATGCAGTCAAAACACAAAAAAAAAAAAAAAAAAAAAAAAAAACGAGTGACATGGAATTGAAACACAAAAAAATAAAGTAACACACAAATAAAAACAAAAGCAACAAAAAAAAGGTGCGGACTAAGGACGAACTGTTTGGTGCCGGCTCAGGACCACTACGAATGTTTGCACATATCATGCAATTACGCACACGAAACAGATCCGAATGAAAAATCGACTTTATCAGGAGAAAGCACACAGAACACAGAAACCAACGAATTTAATCGATTGAAATTTTCAAAATATTTACACACCTGTAGCTGCTTCACAAGAATGGAAGAAAATGGAATTCCGTTTGTACGAAAAATCTATACCCCGCTCACGATGTCAAGCGAAAATTAAAGTGACGATTGTCATCTGAGAAACGCGAGGGTGCCGCCTTAACCCACAGTGCCGACTTAGGACCACTCTCCCCTATTGTTGATTATAATCTCTTTGCCTAATGGTAGGACGTTGCGGTTTTTTCTTACATTTTTAACTATTTGTCTATTTTTCACTTGGAGTGACCTAATAATTATTTAAGTTGTGTAAAAATAATGGTTTGAATAAATTATTATTGTTAATAACTATCTTCATCTATATTAGTGCTAGATGGTTGCGGTTTTTTAAAAAAATTTTTATCTTTTTGTCCACTTTCTAATTAGTGAGGTAATAATTAATGCAAGTTCATAAAAATAGTTGTTGAAACAATTTATCATTGTTTATAACTATTTTCTCTTAGATGAGTGGTAGAAAGTTGCGGTTTCTTCTGAAATGTTCAACTTTGCTTTGCCTTTTTAGTTATGAACAAATGATAAATAGACAATAGAGAGAAAAATATTTTAAATGAGAATGTAAGAATCTCATTCTTGTTCGTGAATATATTTTGCTGGAGAGGGGCTGATATCAAAATATATTCAATTCCAAATTTTTCTTTTACGCTTTGCAAAAAACTGAAGATTTCAGAAAAAGCCACTTTATAGCATTATTATTATGAACTTTTTAAACAAATAAGTTTATTAACTTGCGTTATTCATCACATTAGTGAGTAAAAAGTGGATGAAAAGTTAAAAATTTCTGAAAAAACGGCAACTGTATTGCATTATTAAAAATGAAGATAGTTATAAGCAATAATTATTTGCTTAAATTATTATTTTTGCTAAATTGAGTTAATTATTATCTCACCTGATGTGAAAAGTAGAAAATAGTTGTAAATTTCAGAAAAAAACGCAACTTTCAAGCATTTTTCAAGTTGAATATTATTAATTAATTTTTCACGCGGTACACATGAACTGATATCGTAGCCACTTGAGGCACTTGAGACGTACTTATTCACACCCTCATCAAGTGCATACCTCTTCTTGCAACCATCATCTCTTTCACCCTCGGCATCAACTTCCTTCCTCTTCTCGCTCGTCTTCATTTCTACAACCCTTTTCAAATTTGCATGATTCTGGATGAAGATTTCCCCCTAGGGTTCAAATTTCTTTTACGTTTGCAATTAAAAAAAAAAAAAAAATTTTTAAAACAAGCCTTTATTAAAATATAGTAAAGGAAACAAATAATTGACTCTCGGGAGGGGGATTACAATAATAATATCTCAAGGAGTCTGTATTATCATCAGAGAATAACATAAATTTTTTACGTCTTTTCAGACTAGATGGAAATATAAATTTAACATTATTTTTGAATGATTTTTTTCTGAAAAAAGATCTTCCCGTTTCGTTCCGCTGGGAATCGAACCACAGAACTACTGATTTCGGTCAGCTGCTTTCCCGTTTAGCTACTAGAGAGATCGAAAGAAGAAACTTTTTTCAGAAAATACACGCATTATTTTGCAAGGTGCTACATATCGAATTTTTCAAGGAATCTGTATTATGATCAGAGAAAATAAGAAATTTTTAACGTCTTTTCAGAATAGATGAAAATATAAATTAAAAATTATTTTTGAATAATTTTTTTCTGAAAAAAGATCTTCCCATTTCGTTCCACTAGGAATCCAACCACAGAACTACTGATTTCTGGTCAGGTGCTTTCCTATTAAGCTACTAGAGAGATCGAGAGAAGAAACTTTTTTCAGAAAATACACGCATTATTTTACAAGGTGCTACATATCGAATTTTTCAAGGAATCTGTATTATCATCAGAGAATATCAGAAATTTTTAACGTCTTCGATTCCCAGCGGAGTGAAAGGAGATCTTTTTTCAGAAAAAATTTATTTAAAAATAATATTTAATTTATATTTCCATCTAGTCTGAAAAGACGTTAAAAATTTATGTTATTCTCTGATGATAATACAGAGTCCTTGAAAAATTTGATCTGTGCCACCTTGCAATATAATACGTGTATTTTCTGAAAAAAATTTCTTTTCTCGATCTCTCTAGTAGCTTAATGGGAAAGCACCCGATCGGCAATCGGAAGTTCTGTGGTTCGATTCCCAGCGGAGCGAAAAGAGAAGATCTTTTTTCAGAAAAAAATTATTTAAAAATAATAATATCCCTGGCGGGAACAATTTTTTGAAAAAAGCACAACATTTCTACAGCTGTAATTTTTTGTTAAAACATGTAATTTTTTGTAAAAAAATGTACGCAATTTAACAACAAAAGACAGTTAAATGCAAATAGCTAATTTTCCTTGTATTTTCTTGTAGAAAAGTAGAAAAATTAGCAATAAAGTACAATTTTCTACAATTCAAAAATTTGTACAACTTTTTGTTAATATTTTTTTTACTTTGTTGTGAAAATCAACAAGGTATTACAGAAAACTACAGAATTTTACATTTTTTTAATTTGGGTGTCTGAAGTCATTATAACACTTTGAATTTTACGTAAATTATTGTAGAAAATGAAAAATCTTTACGCAAAAATACAAGATTTCACAAAAGTTGAAATATTGGGAAACTGCATAAATGACAATTAAACAATTATCAATTACGAACAAATTTGAATTAGTTTAAAAGATATTCACAAGTTTTGAAAAGATCCAAACTTAATTTGACGCTGGAAAAGATTTAAAAATATAAAAACGAAATTTAGATTTTTGAAGATTTCGAAATAAAATCTTGAAGCTTCTTAAGGATATTTAATGCTTTAAAAAAATTGTCCTTAAGCTTGCTGAGAACCTTTTTAATAATTTTTATTTTGAAAAATGAATTTTAAGAGGATATTTGAAAGAATTAAAGAAAAATTTTCAAGTAATAAATGACAGTTGACCAATTATTAATTTTGAAAATAATCGAGTAAGTTTAAAACATATTTAGAAGTTTTAAAAAGATTCCAAATTAATTTAAAACGTGAAAAGTTTTGAAATGAATAAAAAATTTGTATGAAAATTCATAGGAAAAAAACAATATTTTTTTCTGAAAGATTAATTTCAAAACAATATTTTATAAGATTTCCAAAATTTTAAAAAAAGAATCTGGATGATTTTAAGATAATTTTTTCATATTTGCAGGATTTTAAAAAATTGTAGGAAAAAATCGAGTTCCAAGATAATAAAATTATTATTACATTGTGGGAAAATTTTGAAATTATTTTTTAAAACAAATTTTCAAGAGAATATTTAAAAAGATTTCAAATCAAATTTTAATGTATAAATTAATGTTTCTAGCTTAAAATTCCTTAAATTGATATAATTTGAAAAATTTATCAATTTTTTTATTCATTCTTCAATTCATAACATTAAAAATGATAGCGTGGATTTATATTTTTTTAAATATTTGTACTCTACAATGTATAAAATTAAAAATTACACAGTTTAACGGCTTTTAATTTAAAAATTTTCAATTGACAAGTTTTAAAAGCTTTCATTTTATACGCGAAAACTATTGAGCGTTTGAATTAATATTTTTCTAAGCTTTAATATTAAAAGTTTAAAATTTAAAAGTATTCCACTTTTTCCACGATTTTAACAATTTTAGTTACTTCCCCTCTTCTCATTTTGCCTCACTCCCTTCTACCCATCACTCACTTCGCCTCATTCCCCCTCACTTCCTTAACTTTCCCTCCCCTCATTTCCCTTACTTTCCATTCTATCATTTCCCCTACTTCCCTTTCCATAATTTCTTTTCACCTTCCCTGCTTTCCCTTCCATCATTTCCCCTCACTTCCCCACCTTGGATAAATTACAACGGACTGACGGACGGATGGATGGAAACCTGATAGAAACTAGAAATTCACAATAAGTTGAAATTAAGAGGATAGAAATTGGTTAACAAATCCGACAACTCTTGTAGAAAGGCCTGGCTTCAAATGGGGTGTGACTGAGAATCTAATGTGGTGAAGGATGTAGCTAGTGGCGTGAATTATAAAAGCAAAGAGGGCTAGATCAGTAACTTTTCCCGGGAGGGGAATTGAGGGTGGGGAGTAGGAAGTGATGGAAGAGGAAGGGACGTATAGAAGATGTGATGGGATGGTAAGGGGAAGTAGGGGAGCGAAGGTGATGTAGGGGAAGCGTGAGGAGAGTAGTAGAAGTAGATGAGCGGTGAGAGAGGGGAGAAAGACAGGAAAGAAAACTGAGGGAAATTAAGAGAGTTGAGTAGGATAGGGTCTATTGTGAGGATGAGTGGAGGTAGGTTTGATAAGTACTGTAACAGGTTTGGAGCAGGGAAAAGAAGAGAGGGGATTATAAGATGGGATCGGGTAAGATAGGGCAGGGTAATATAGAAGAGGAGAGGAGAGACAGAGGCGAGTGATAAGGGAGGGTGGAGATTCGGACAAGTTAATTAACGTCCTTGTAAGTAAGTGACACCAAAAGGTGGGATACTTTCTGGAAGGACCTCGTATTGGAATTGAAAAGATACAAGAAGTTTCTAGAAATAGGCCTTCCTTGTCAAGGAGACGTCTAGAGGCGTGACCAATAAGAATAGGCACTTCTGATAAAAGTAGGCGTAGTGAATGGCGTGGATGGGCGTCTCAATATAATGGGCGTGGTTACAAAAAATTATCTAATCATCAAAGATAGAAAATTTCTGATCCTTTATCTCTTCTTGCTTGCAGTGAAGAAGATTGGATCAGTCGTACTTTCGTCTCGGAAGTGGAGGGAGTAGCTAAGGAGAATGGTAAGCAGTGGAAGCAAGGAGAGGGTAAGTAGGAAAGGTGGAATAGGGAATGTAGGCATATTATTGAGGAGGAATGATGCGTAGAAGGGAGGGAAAGTGTTAGAAGGGACTATGAGAGGAAGATTGTTTAAGGAGGGGATGAGATGGGAGGGTGTGGAAAGATGGGAAAGTATTGACGGGGCGGAGAAGTGAGGGGACGTGATGTTCGGAAAGGATGAGACAGGAGAGAAATCTACATCTAGGGGCGGAATCTACAAAACTGATCTGGCTAAGGATCGAATGTGGTAAAAGAATGTTGCTAGAGTCATGACCAGTGACAGTGGGCATTTCTTATCGAAGGTGGCGTGAGTGGGCGGTTAATGTCAGGAAGGTTAATGTGATGGGCGTGGTCAGATTAAATTTTCTAAACACTGAATATAAACCATGTTTCTCTCTTTCTATCTTTCATCTCACAGCAAAGAAGATTGGATCAGTCGTACCAGGGGAGTGGAAGCAGAAAAAGGAGAGGAAGGTAAAGTAGGAGATGGGAAGTGAGAGGGGAGGTGAAGTACCGTAAGCACGAGGAGAGGACATGCAATAGGAGCAGGAAAGTAAGGGAGGGGTTAAGAGAGATGAGTGGTAGCAGGAAAGATATAGAAGAGGAAGTAAATTAGAGCGAATGAGTGGGAGTGGGGAAGAGAGCAGAGAAGAGGAAGCAGGAAAAGGGAAAGGAGGTGAAGTAGGGGATAAGAAGTGAGAGTGTAGTTGAAGTACGATGAGCGCCAGTAGAGGATGTGAGGTAGGAGCAGGAAAGTAGGGAAAAGGTTGAGAGAGATGAGTGGAAGCAGGAAATAAATAGAAGAGGAATGAGAGGAGGGTGAATGAGATGGAGTGGGCAATAGAGAAGGGAAGAGGATACGAGAAATAGGAAAATGGTTGGAATAAAAGAAGAGAGTGAAGAAAGGGGTGCTGTAGGAAGGGAAAGGGGGAGGCTAAGAAATCCTTTTTTAGGGGCATGGCGCCTACGTTGACTAATTCCTTTGGACTCTTTGAGCTAAAATCGGCACGAAAGAGGAGATAAAATCGATCTGAGGAGATAACGAGACAGAAATTATGAGACAGGAGAGATAGATACATGGTGGTGCAGTGAGACGAAGTGCACGAGAGAGGGTACGTTTAATTAAGCCTATATGTCACTGAGCTAGTGATCGGGGTAAGAGGAAGTAGGAGGGGAGTGTGGTAGTGATTAGTTTTCAAGTAAACTGGCCAGGGCTCACGGTGGGCGGGGTAGGCGTGGATGGAAGGTAAGATTACTCAGGTGGGAGGCTTGTTCCTTATCTACTACTCTTGCTTTCGAAGTAGACTGTGTACTTTCGGCAGGGCAGCGTCTAATATTAATGAGTGCTGGTCCCTGGCCGACTACACCGCGGCGTAATCTACTTAAGATCGGACGTCTCATTAAATATTCACTCCTCCGGATAATGGTGCTTCTGTGGCATTGTTTCGGTACTCTCAAGCGCTCATCCTGGTGGCCTAACAGTAGCGATTTATAATTGATATAACCTGTTCTAAGCAACGACCCTCAAGCTCTGAAAAACGGATTTCCGCCTATGAAGGAACCTCGCAATCTGAAAGAAGGTATAGAGGATCCTGGAAAAAATCCTGGATGCAAATTAGGATTGAGAATTGAGAAAATAATTAGCAAGCGGTCTGTCGAATCGATTGAAAAAAGGAACTGTATTTTTTTTAAGTTCAAATAAAAATTTGAAGGGTTTGGGTACCAAAATGGTTTTAAATTTATCCAACAATTCTTATTATTGATTTATTTATTATTTATTATATTAACTACAACTTGGGTTCTTCAACTAGAATTTTCTGATTAAAATGTGTAAATGTTTTAGTATATTAAACTAGAGAAATTAGTTTAATTAATTAAATGATATAATTTGCCTTGAGGATGGCATCTGATACACTTTCAAGCTCCAGTATCAGATTACACTATAGGGATAACTTCGTTGCTCGAGACAGTATGTTACTAGCAATATTATTATCATATCGAAAATTTTTTCGAAGTCTTTTGAATTCCTCGCAAATTACTGAATTCTATGAACTACTGGAAATCCTTTACTTCCCTGTATTTCTTCAACTTCTTGAATTCCTTGAATTCCCTGAATGCTTAAAATACCTTGAAATTCCTTGAATTTTATGAATTCCTCAAGTTTAAGGCATTCCTTGGATTTGAACTTCCAAAATTCTGTGCACTTGTTGAATTCTATGAATTCCTTAAATTCTATTAATTCTTTGAATTTTGTTAATTCCTTGAATTCTATGAATTCCTAGAATTCTATCAATTCGTTGAGCTCTATGAATACCTTGAACACTATGAATTCCTTAAGCTCTATAAATTCTTCAAATGTGATGAATTTCTTGAATTTCTGAAATTCCTTGAATTCTCTAAATTCTTTAAATTTTATGAATTCATTGAACTCTGCGAATTCAATAAATTCCATGAACTCTATAAATTTTTCAAATTTTATGAATTTCTTATATTCCTTAAATACCTTAAATTCCTTGAATTCTATGAATTCCTTCTACATTCTTCAAATTTGATGAATTTCTTCAATTTCTTGAATTCCTTGAGTACCTAAAATTCTTTGAATTCTATGAATTCCTTCAACTCTATAATTTCTTTAAATTCTATGAATTCCTTGAATTCTTTAAATACCTTAAATGCTTCAAATTCTATGAATACCTTGAATTCTCTAAATTCTCTGAATTTCATGAATTCCTTGACTTTCTTGTATACCTTAGATAGCTTAAATTCCTTGAATTCTATGAATTCCTTGAACTCTATGAATTCCTTGATCTCTATGGATTTCTTTAACTCTATAAATGCTTCAAATTTCACGAATTCCTTTAATTTCTCGAATACCTCAAATTCCTTGAATTCTATAAATTTCTTGAATTTATGAAATTCCATAAATTCTATGAATTCCTTGAATTCAATAAATTCTTTAAATTTGATGAATTTCTTGAATTCCTTGTGTACCTTGAATTACTTAAATTCTCTAAATTCCTTGAGCTCTATATATTCTAAGAATATAATGAATTTCTCAAATTCCTCAAATACCTTGAATTCCATGAATTCTATGAATTCCTTGAATTCCCTAAATTCTTTAAATTTTATGAATTTCTTGAATTCCTTGAGTACCTCAAATTCTTTGAATTCATTACATTCCTTGAACTCTATGAATTCTTTGAACTCTATGATTTCCTTGAACTCTATCAATTCTTTAAATTTTATGAATTTCTTGAATTTCTTAAATTCCTCAAATACCTTAAATACCTTGAATTCTCTAAATTCTCTAAGTTTCATGAATTCCTTGAATTCCTTGGATACCGTAAATTCCTTGAATTCTATGAATCCCTTGAACTCTACGAATTCCCTAAACTCTATAAAGTCTTCAAATTTTATGAATTTCTTGA
>CAKNYM010048707.1:32099-53630 GCA_932195095.1 Andricus curvator
CCGCCAACCAATCCTACTTTCCCTCTACTACTTCCCCTACCTCCTCTCATTTAACCTCCCCTACTGCCCCACCACTATTCTACTTCCCTTCCCTCCTCTCATTCCTCTCTCCGCTTATACCTACCTTCACCTCACTTCCCCAACCTTAACTAATTTTCCTTATCTCCACTACGTCCCTTTCGTCCCTTGAAGTGAAATTGTTTTTAGCAATGTTCTCTTAGAATAGAGTTAGAAAGTCGCGGTTTTTTTCGAATTTTTCAACTTATTCCGAACTTTTCATGTAGAGCAAAGTAACAATCAATTAGAATGAAAAAAAAGATTGTTCAAACCATTTATCACTGTTTATAATAATATTCTTTTAGTATAATGCTAAAAAGTTGCAGATTGTAAATAAAATGTTCTGATTATAGTCCACTCTTCAATTAGAGTAAGCTAATAATAAATTCAAGTTAACAAAAATAATTGTTTAAACAATTTATTATTATTTTTGATAATATTTTCTTTGAATAATGTGGGAAAGTTGCGGTTTTTTTCTGAAATTTTGAACCTTATGTCCACTTTTCACTTAGTGAGGTAGAAATGAATCCAAGTTAACAAACTTAATTGTTTAAACAATTTATTATTGTTTATAACTATCTTTTTTTAGATAATTCCTAGAAAGTTGCGGTTCTTTCTGAATTTTTTTACTTTGATTTTGCTTTTTAGTTATATACAAATAATCAGAATAATTCAGCTATTTGTTTAAAAATACAAATATTTTTTTGAAAGAATAATTATTTTGTTGAAAATGTACCTATTTTGTTTTTTAGGTTAAAAATTTAATTATTTATTAAAAAATTCTTTTGTTTTTTTAAAAATTATTTTGTTGAAAATTCAACTATTTTGTTAAACTTATCTTGAATTAATCTTCTGGGTTAAGAAGTCATCTTTTGGGTTGAACTCTTTTGCAGAAAACTCATTTTTTTAAAGATTTATCATTTTAGTTGAAAATTTGTCACTTTTGTTGAAAATGTAACTATTTTGTTGAAAATCCGTTTTTTTTATTTAAAATTAATTTTTTGAACTGACAATGTAATCATTCCATTTTTGGTCAAAAATCGATATTGTTTAATTTTTATTGATTATTTTCTATTTTTTTTTTAATTTATTATTTTATTATTTTTATTTATTTTATTATTATTATTATTATTATTCTGGTTTGTTTGATGATTCAACAATTTGGTAGAAAATAAAACAATTTTGTTGAAAATTAACTTTCTTGCATAAATTAAACTATTTTTATGAAAATTTATCTTTTTGGTTGAAAATTTAACTATTTGGTTAAAAATTCATCTTTTTCAGTTGAAAATTCAACTATTCAGTTTATAGTTACACTAATTTGTTAGAAATTTATATTTTATAAGATTCACCTCCTTGGTTTGAAATTTAAATATTCCAATTTTAGAAAATTGATATTTCGATTTTGTTGAAAATTCGTTTTTATTTTGGAAGAAATAAAAAATATTTGATAAATTTTCGGAAATGCTTCCAAGTTTTAAAATATTTTTAATCTATTCAGAACCTCTTGAATTCTTAAAAGTATTTTTAGCTAACTCGAATTTTTCTCAAAATTTTGAAAAATCATTTAAAATGTAAAAAAAACTGCCTTAAAATTATCCAAGTTTTCCTAGAAATTTTAAGAAAATTTTGTTTATTTACTTGAAACCTTTCAAAATTCATTTAAAGCTTCTGAAGTTTTTGGTTTGAAATCGTTTTAAAAAATCTGCATTTTGACAAATCTTTTGCAGTTTGAAATTGTTTTTCAATCTCTCTAAATCTTCTAAATATTTCCTGAATTTACTCGATTTTTTGGATTTTTTTTTATTCTTACCAAAGTGAAACACTTTGATTTAAAATCTTGCACTCTTTTTCGAAATTTAAGGAACTCTTCTGAAATGTTTTGAAGTCTTTTTCAATTTTCTCTTAAAGTTCCTTTTTTATAAAATAAATATAATTAAAAAAATTTCCTAGAAACCTTAAAAATTTTGCTTCAAAATCTTTTACACTATTTTTTAAAAGTGTAGGAAATAATTCAAAATATTTTTTAACCTTTTCCAATTTTCTCTTAGAATTCATTTAAAACAACTAATTTGAAATTTTACCATACATCTTAAGAATATTTTTTTCATTCTTTTGACGCCCTGCAAAATTTAGTTTACCTAAAATATTTTAAATCCTGAAAAATTAAAAGAATTGTTTCAAAGTCTTCCATATTTTTTTCACACATTTTGAAATCTTCAAAACTTAAGATCATTCTTTTAAAATTAAATATAAACCATTTAAATTTTTTCCAGAAATCTTTAAGTAAAATGAATTCTTAAAATCTTTCAATATTATTAAAAAGCTTCTTAATTTATTTTCGAATTGTTCAGAATAAGTTTTTTCCCATAATTTAATTTTTCTCATATTTTTGAAAATGTAATAAAGTTCAGAAATTATAGTGTGACAGCAAAATGTTAAGAACATACTTATTTCCCAATATTAAACAATCATATAGAATGGAAATGTACTCTTCTATCAATAATTATTTAAAACATTTAGAAAAAAATTTTAATTGTTAAAAAAAATGAAATAAGTGAATTTCTAACTTAAAAAGATAAGTTTCCTAGCAAAAATGAAATAGCTGCATTTTTAATAAAAAAATCATTCTCAACCAAAAAAAAACAAGATAAATTTTCAACAAAAAATGAAATATTTTGATTTCAAGTTAAAGAAATAATTTTTTAACCAAATAAAATAAATTTCAAACGATATAGTTAATTTTTCGACCAAACAATTGAATTTTCAACCAAAAACATTAAATGTCTATGAAAAAAAAAATTTCGACGAAAAATTGAATATTTAAATTTTTATTTAAAAGAATTTATTTTCAATAAAAAAAGAAAATAATTTTCAACCAAAGAAATTAAATTTTATCCAAAAAGAATCATTTTCTATAAAAGAAGAATAATTTTCAACAAAATAGATGAATTTTCAACTAAAAAAGATAAATTTTTAATCAAATTTTCAACCAAAAAAGTTAATTAACAATTTTCGACCAAAAAAAGACAAATTTTTTACAAAATGGATATATTTTTATTTGAAAATGGTGAAATTTTCAACAAAGAATATAATAGTTTAATTTCTAATTGTATCGAATTCATGTTATGTTTACAACAACATGAAATGTTTATATTATATTTATTTTACTTTAGTTTTTATTTATATTATGTTTATATTTAAAATGTTTATGAACATGTTATGTTTATAGAAACAAGAGTTTTTTGAAACATATTTTACTAAGTATAATTTATGATTTAATAAATTATTTAACTTGTTTCAAAAATTTCTAGAACTATTAGTATTTGAAATATTGTAATTAATAATTTTGCAAATATTTGATATTTTTAATATTAGAAAATAAAAATCTGGTGACGTAAGTGCGCGTGTTTCAATGGGTCCCTATCATCTAACATGCGGCAAGTCTCTCTGCGGCAAGTCACACATGCGGCATGTCACATCTGCGGCATGTCACATCGGCGGCATGTCACATCTGATGCATGTCACATCTGTGGCATGTCTCATCTGCTGCATGTCACATCTGTGGCATGTCTCATCTGTGGCATGTCTCATCTGCGGCGTGTCACATCTACGGCATGTCACATATGCGGCATGTCTCATTTGCGGCATGTCACAACTGCGGCATCTCTACCTAGCGGTATTTCTCACCAGTGGAAAGGGATTCAACCAATATTATTTATGTGGCCAGTCGCAGGGGTGCCTTCTCGCCCCCCACGAGACGTTGGGAAAGGGTTAGGGGTTTGACGAACATTATTTCTTTGGCCAGTCACAGGGGTGCGGTGAGAGAGGCCGCGAAAATGTCATTTTCACTGTGAGAAATGCCGCGCGGGAGAGAAGCCGCTAGATCGAGATGCCGCAAATGTGACATGCCTTAGGTGTGACTTGCCACAGGTGTGACTTGCCGCAGAGAGACTTGCCGCATGTGAGATGATATGTCCCCGTTTGAATAACCTGGTATAAAAAATAAACCCCTAAACTTTATAGATTGATTTGGGTTGGGTTCTGCCTGAACTAAAGGGACTCTGTCTCCGAAGAAGACTGGCTGGGGCATTAACAAAAGATCAATTTGCCTTGAGAACCATAATACATTCAGTTTTTATTACTATTTGTACTAACGGCTTCCGGTTCGGTGTGGATACGTGAGAGACGTGTGAGAGATGCTAGGGGAACGTTGGTGGAATGTAAAGTGAAAAGTAAGACGGAAGGGGAAAAAGAGGTGATAAAAAGGTGAAGAGAGGTGACATGGTCTGGTGGCAGTGAAGGCACAGAGGTGAATGATAGTAGAGGAAAAAAGTGGACGGGAAAAATAGCACATGTAGGAATAGAGGTTATGTGGATTTACCGAACCGGAAGATCGAGTAGGTAGCGACGCCTGGTGGAGAAAAGGAGAAAGTGAAGAAGAAAGTTGTGCGCTTGACTCAAGTGGTGAAGGTGAGATGGCCGGAAGAAAGAAAAACGGGCGCTCTGGAGTCAGTTATAGAAGTGAACTGTGGCAGCAAGGTTGGAAAGAAAAGTTGGAAGGTTAAGTGAATAAAGGAACTGGGTAATTTCAGCAAAGAGATGAGGTTTGAGTGCGAGATGGAGCGAGCGAGGGCAGTTACAGCGAGAAGGAAAGAAAGGAAAGAGTTCGAGGCCATGCTGGAAAAAATGAAGGAGGAAATTGAGAGGTTGAGCTTGAGTCGAGGCACAGAACCAGAGAAGGACCAGGGGCAGGAAAAGGAAGAGCGAAGGAGGGAGAATTGCGACGTAGGATACCAGACGGGCGAGGAGGAGAAAACGTGGAGAGAGCAACCAAGAAAACTGAGCGAGGCGGAATGGAAAATAGAGAAAGAAGAAAGAGCGTTGAGAGGGAGAAATGTAATAGTCCTGAGAGTGAAGGTGGATGAGAATGACGTCACGAGCGTTGCTGGTACTTTGGCAGCTTGGATACAAAAGATCCCCAAGATTGAGAAATCTTGGACGATAGACGGTGGAAGGATGCTGAGCTTGAAGAAAGCGGAGAACAGAGCCGAAATTCTGAGAGGAAGCGGAAAACGGAATGGCTCGGGGTTGTAGGTGGAAGAGAACTCAACGGAAAGAGAGGAAATGGTACGGGACTGGCTGAAGAAGGAGAAGGTGAGGCTTGAGCGCACTGGTTTGAAAGTTCTGACGAAGAAACTCATGGCCAAAGCGGGAGAAACAATCTGGAGCTGGAACGAGGAGATGGGATGCATGGTGGTTGTCAGCACGGAGGAAAAAGACGGAGAAGATAAGAAGAATGAGGAGAGGGAGAAGGAGAAAGCAAAATCAGAGAGGAAGAGTGAAAAGCGAAAAATTGTGGGGTATGTGACGAAAAGGGAGTATGAGAGAAAAGGAGAAATGTGAAATGGTGGGGTTTGAAGTGGAACTAATTTTTTCCGAGCGGCTTTGTTGTTGATTTAGAAATTTTCGCTACCGAAATGTTGAGAGAAAGGTTAGGTGTTGTGAGGGAGGGTGATGGGCTTCCGTGTTCACTCCGGACAACTGGAATAAGGGTGCGTGTGGAATAGAGGAAAGTTAATTTTTCCGAGCGGCTTTCTATTGTTCTGTTGTAAGGCTCTATAGAGAATGAGATGTGTCAAGGAGGAATGTGGAGGGCTGCCGTTTTTCCTGTATAATGAGAATAATTAGGGTAAGGATTAGAATAAGGACTTGAAGAGTTGCGGGGGTCAGTAAAGAGTTAAAGTGTAACGAAAGAGACAAAGTGAAGGTAGAGACTCTACGAAAGAAATCTGTAAAGGTGAAACCTGTGAGGGTATGTACAAACTATCAAACCCGTAAAAGGAAGGGAGTATAAATAAATACGAATACGAATACTATTTGTAATAACAAGTTACTCCTAATATTTTGAAATAGCGTTGAATCAAAAACATTTTTTTTTTCATTTTTACATTTTTTAACTCATTCAATGAAGCGGATGATTGTGGTTTACATGCTCTACTCTAAAATAACAGAAGATGGGGCGGCGGAGGCCTACTGGAACTTCCCTCGTTTCCTCTCTAGTCAATGGGGTAATCGTTTTACTTTGGATGTTTATTTTTACCCGTAGTTTATACCCATTGCGATGTGCATATATTCCAGCAAGATAGTCACTACTCTCTAATATTGCAAAGACGTCACCAGCTAACGTTGATAATACAATGTGTTCTTGTTTTGGTAACGGCACATATTTACTCGCTCCTTCGTGTAATAAAATTTCTTTATCTGCAGGAAAAGTATATTTTCGAAGTTCGAATACCCGGTTCAGATTTGCATGGGAAGCAAGCCGAATAAACTGAAGTTGGTCAAGTCCATATCCATTTCCATGAGGAGAAGGAAGCATAGTAGGTGGAGCCATGCACCTGGGAACAGGAGACCTGGGCCTGCCACGAGAAATGCCAGCATTAGGGGTGCCATAATTAAGATAATTAGTTTATTTTGAAAATTAACTTACCCATCATTGTGGTTTACATTCTCCACTTTATAATCATTTGAGATGCGGCGAAGGGAACCTACTGGAATTTCCTCGGTTTCATCTGGGGTCAATGGGGTAATTATGCCACTTTCTATATTTATTCTGGCCCGTCCTGTACGTTTGATGCGGGGATTATGTTTATATATTCCAGAAAGTTTATTAGCACTCGTCAATATTGCAAAGACGTCACCATCGCATGTTGATAATACAATTTGTTCTTGGGGTGGCACGGACAGATAAACATTACGTCCTTCGAATACTCTAAGTCGTCTATCCGCAGGAAAAGTGTACCTTCGAAGTTCGAATAGCCGATTCGGATTTCTTTTGGGAATAAGCCGAATAAATTGAAGCTGATCCAGTCTATATCCAAGCACGTCAGAAAAAGGAACCCCGGCAGGTGGAGCTATATTGCTGGCAGAAGGAGACCTGGACCTTGCACGAAGAGAACTGGCAGGAGGAACAAAACTGGCAGGAGAATTTCGTCTGTCAGAAGAAGAAGAAGATGGGCCGCCGCGAGAAACACCAGGAAAGGGAGCGTCATCAGGCAAACCATCAAACTGTGAACTTAATTCTGCAAGAAGAAACAGACGATTGCATTTTGTTTTAAGAATAGATGTTTGATGAAATTTCCATTTCACGCTTGAAAACTTATTACGATTACTCGACGATCACGTAAGTCTTATTTTTGTTTTTGGTTCAGATGTGATGATTATGATTTGCTTTTGACTTAATAAACTGAAAAAAAGATTTCAGGAACAATTTACTATATTCGGAAGTGACTTGAACTTTAGATTTCGGACCGATTATTTTGCTGGAAAATTCTTGGACGTAATCTTCTGTGAACGTTATCTCATTGAAACTCTATAATATTTTAAACGCATAATACTCATATCAAATCCTATGTTTCAGAATCTTAGAAGTTATTATCCGAATCTATCAATCGTGAGAACTTATATACTTCTTATTCAACATTTTCCTATTGGAAATCTTCGAAATCTTATATCTCGAAATATCAAAAATATCTATCAGATTCTATCCATTGTGAAATCTTATACTTTCTCTATCACCAGTTGTTAATTCAAACTTTATTGAATCTTAGCCACATCAGACATATAGGAGTTGATCCATCTTCGATTTCTAGATCTTCCCACAGTTTTCCTTTCATTGTCAATTGGTTTCGATTTCGGACAAACTAAAATAAAGTTTGAAAAATAATAGTAATTAGGATATAAAATAATTGAAATGGAATAATTTGCTTAAAATTCAACCATTTCGAATCTTGTGCATGTGTGTTCTGATACGTAGGATTTCATAAAAGTCCTGAGTGGATAAGATTTGCTGGAATTAAAATAAGAAGTTTTTTAGAAAAAGGTGTAAGATTTCTCCTCTGATACAGCTGGGAAAAAACTATGCAAATAACATTTGATAGAAATTGCCGGCATTCTGAAACATAGGGTTTTATATTTGTGCTGATAAGATTTGATGGAGTTTCAATGAGAAACTTTTTATGGAACAGTAAACACTTACGTAAGGGATAAGATAAGATGGAAAAAGCCGACATTGTGAAGCATAAGGTTTGATAAGTTTTTTTCTGTATAGGATTTTGAAGAGTTTTAATGAGAAATTGATACAAGTCTTGTACTGATCAGATTTAATAGAATTTGAATGAAAACATATTGATAAAAAGGTATAGGATTTCTAGAAAGATAGATTTTGATATAAAGATCCGTCAATTATGCTAATAGATTTTGATTTGTGAAATTCTCTCGATTGAACCAGAGAGAATTTTCACACAATCTACTGTGTGATTTTGCCTCTAAATTTCTACAAGGAACAAAGACCCATTCGGAGAAAAGAGAGATTAGGAAACTTACCTCGAATTTGTTTCTGAAAAATAGCAAAAGCATCTAAGTAATTGATTTTTTTAGCAAAGATTTGAACAAAATCGTTAAATGCGTAGATGGGTCTTCTGTGTGAATTACTATTCTGAATAATTAACCTTCGAGATTAAATTCGTATTCATTTCGGACAAACTCAAATAGGGTTAGAGACATAATAACAATTAGGATAGAATGCATATTGCAATGCAATAATTTTTATCTTCGGAAAGCTTAAAAACGCTTTTAAGATTAAAAATATATGATAGTATTAAATTCACCAATGGAATTAAGTATCACCGTCAAGATAAAGACCACAGTATAAACGATCCTCATATTTGGCAATAAGAGGAAACACTGATTTGTACGTTAATGAAGAACATGCTTATCGGTCTATCAAATTATTATTCTGATATTTCATCAGAGTTTATATATGTTATCTCGATCCTTATATCAATAATTATAGGCGTCAAACTCGTTCTGCTGAGATATACATGTTATATCAGTCTAAGAAAAAAAATTTGTTTCCTCTTGAGAGTTGATTTTGAGAATAATAAAGAGCTGTATTGACTTGCATGTTGGTGGCGGAAGTGAGAACGTGTTTACTGACAGGTGGTGAGACAATTTTACGGAATTTGTGTGCAAGGTGTGAGTAGCGTGTGAGGGTGGAAGCCTAGGAGGTGAGTAGGGTTGTGAGGGGTGAATTGGGGATATAGAAAGTAATTTTCAGCGTAGGTGTGAGGTGGGATTCAGTTAGATAGAGAAAGTGAGGTTAGGTTGGCAAGTAATCGGGGGAGTTTGTGGTCAGGGGTCTTGGGCCTTTAGGGGTCAAGGGTGGTTCTCGCAGAATTGGGGGATGTTAAGGGAGAGAAAGGTGTGCCTGCAGGGGCTGTGAGGAATTCAACAAAAAGGGAAATGAAGGGAAAATTTGGCGGCGATAGACGGCAGCATTCTTCAGAGACATCTGTCGGTAGCGGAAGATACTGCATGGAGAGGTCGCAATTACCGACGGCAGAGTTACTTCGGCCAACAGCGCGTGTTCCGGTGTCAAGCGGCGCGTCGGGGAGAGGGAGAAAGCGGAACGGTGGGAAAGGAGGAACCGAGATGGTAAGGGAGAGAGCGTCTTGCGTAAGTGACGGGGAGGATCTCTTGACGAGGAAGAGAGACAGCCAAGAGAGTCTGGAGAAAAGCGAGGTTGAAAGTCCGTTTGAAAAAAGCGGTATAACACGTAGGTCAACCCCCCCCCCCTCAAATGGAGGGAAAGTCGAACAAGGAGGCTCTCGGGATGCTGTTAGGAGAAATCAGGGGGCTGAGGGAGGACGTAAGGGGGACTAAGGAGCAGATGGAAAGCATGAGGAAGGACTTGGGAATCAGGGATGAGAGATGGCAAAAGGAGGTGAAAGAGCTGAGGGAGAGAATAGAAGGATTATGGAGGAAAAGGAAAGAAAAAATATTTAAAATAAAGAAGATGGAAGAAGATATTAGGGTGTGGAAGGAAAGGACGGAAAAAAGGCTTGAGAAGCTGGAGGGCAGGACGGAAATGGAAGTAGGAGACGGAGATAGAGGGGCGATATTAATGGTATTTGGGAGAGGGTAGAGAATATGATAGAATAGAAAGTGGGAGAAAATAGGAATGAAAAGGAGGAGAGGGCGGATAGGGAAAAGATAAGGGCAATGGAGTTGAGAATGTAGGGGAAAGAGAAGGCAGACAGGAGAAGTAATATTGTGATAAGAGGGTTGAAGCTAAAGAGCGGAGAAGAAAGGGAGGGCGTGGAAGCTATAAAATTGATACATTTTATTGAAGAGTAAGGAAGCTATGGTGATGCATAATATTTTAAAACATGGTTTTTTATAGTAAAGCTTTTTTCTCCAAAATAATTCAAAGTTGATGCAGGAATATAAAAGATTCCTTGGTTCAAGACGAATCGATTAACCCACAATTAAAATACATTTTATCAAAGAGTAGGGAAGTTATGGTAATTTATATATTTTAAAAATCGATTTTTATAGCGAAAATTTTCTCATTCTCATAATTTAAAGTTGATGCGGAAATAGAAAAGTTGTGTTGATTCAAGAAGAATCAATTGACCCATAAAATTGATACATTTTATTGAAGAGTAAGGAAGCTGTGGTAATGCATAATATTTGAAAAAACGGTTTTTTGTAGTACAATTTTTTTCTTCAACATAATTCAAAGTTGATGCAAGAATATAAAAGATTCCTTGGTTTAAGGCGAATCGATTGACCTGCAATTATAATACATTTTATTAAAGAGTAGGGAAGTTATGGTTATTTATATATTTTAAAAATCGATTTTTATTGTAAAAATTTTCTCATTCTCGTAATTTAAAGTTGATGCGAGAATAGAAAAGTTGTGTTGATTCAAGGAGAATCAATTGACCTATACAATTGATACATTTTATTGAAGAGTAAGGAAGCTGTGGTAATGCATAATATTTGAAAATACGGTTTTTTGTAGTAAAATTTTTTTCTTCAACATAATTCAAAGTTGATGCAAGAATATAAAAGATTCCTTGGTTCGAGAAGAATCGATTGATCTATAATATGAATACACTTTGTTGAAGATTAAGGAAGTTATGCTCATTTTAAATATTTGAAACATCTGTTTCAATCAGAAGAACTTTTTTTATCGACATAATTCAAAGTTGACGCATGAATAGAAAAGACTTTTTGATCATAAATTTTCAAATAGAATAATTCTGACAATTTTTGGAAAGAAATTATAAAGCTGGGAAAGGGATAGGGCGCGATTTTCTTGAGTTTTTTAACAAAATATTTTATTTTTTCAAAAGAATCTATTTTAGAATACTCAGGGAAATTCATCTCTTATTATACATAATCAACCAAAAACAACCGTTTATTCAAGATTACTATTTAGGATTCCTGGCGCAATCTCGAATCAATTTTTAATTTATAACATTAAAGATTTTTCAATGTTGCCTAATTAAAAAATTTCAAAAAAAATTCGATTGAGTATACGAAATATTTAGAAGTTTTGAAATTATTCAAAAATAATTTGAAACAAAATGATATTTTTAGAAGGTTTCAAGAGAAGAAAGAAATTTTTTTTAGATTCCTAGGAAAATTTTTTTATGATTTTTCTAATTTTTTTTGTTCAAAACTCTTTTTTCCAACATTTTATTCAAAACATTTTTTAAAATATTTTTTCTTACATTTTTTTCAAAAATTTTCTTTCAAACATTTTTTTCAAAAATTTGTTTCAAACTGTGTTGTTCGCACATTTTTTTCAAAAATCTTTTTCAAGTTCAAGCCTTAAATATGAAAAGAATTTAGAACTAGGCATCAAAAATTGAATTACTTTTTGTTTGTACGTGTTCCAAAATATTAAACATTTTAAATTCAACTTTAAAAAAAAGACAATTACTAAATAAAAGGCGTAAGATTATGCAATTTGAAACATTGGAATCGCATATACCAATATTGTTTCTTATTATTCTTTGAAAAAATTTAATTTTTAATGTAATATTTTCGAATTGTCCGATTTTTAGTTGGAAATTTAAAAAAATAAATCATTTAAAATATAAAAATATTTTACTGCAAAATTTCATTAATGAATAATAATTCTAACTAAAGTTAAAAAATTAAACGATTCAAAATTAAAAGAGGAAAAATTGTATTGTGTAAAATCAAAAAATATAAAAATTACACTATTTGGAATTGATACCTCAGTAATTAAATCTCTAATAAAATCTCTATCAAATTTCTATTTTTCCTTTCACAAGTATCAATTTTTCAATTTCAATTGAATATTTGATTTTTTTTAAATTTTAATTATAAATTTAAAAATTGTTAATTTTGAAAGGATTTAAATTTACTTAAAATAATTATAGTTTTAAAGCGTTTGAATATAAAAAAGTTTTAATATTCAATTTCTTGGTGACTAAATCTTTATCAGTTTCTTATTGAAGTTTGTATTCGTTTAATTTCCAACTTTTTGGACAAGATTTTTTTTCTTCATCAATTGAAAAATCATTCTTGGTTGAAAATTGAACTCTTTTTTCGAAAATTTAACTATTTTCATGAAAATTAGTTTTTTTGTTGTTTTCGAAAATGTAACTATTCCATTTTTTATTGAAAATTAATCTCTTTTATTTGAGAAATTAACCATTTAATTGAAAATTCATTTATTTTTAATAAAATTCATCTCTTCATTGAAAATTCATCTTTGGTTGAAAATTTGTTTGTTTATTTTCGGTTTGAAAATTAATTTTCCAAACTCAAAACTGAAGTATATACTAGAATTTTCTGTTCAACAATGTATTTTTTTAGTAGAAAATTCATTTTTTTGGTGGAAAAGTATTCTTCTTGTTTGCAAATTAATTTTGTTTTTGTTGAAAATGAGTTTTTTTTCTGGTGAAAATTGATTGGATAAAAATTGATCTTTGTCAGTTGAAAAATCAACCATTCGGTTGAAAATTCATGTATTTTATTAAAAAGTATATTCGAAAATTTCCAGTTGAAATTTGTTGTTGTTGTTGAAAAATCAGCTTTTTTGTGGAAAATTATTATTCTTCTTGTTTAAAAATTAAGTTTGTTAATTTTTTTAACTGAAAATTTGTCTTTTTGGTAGAAAATTATCATTTTTGTTTGAAAATTAATATTGTTTTTGTTGATTATTCATCAATTTTGTTGAAAACTAGTTTATTTTGTTGAAAAGTAATTAAGTGAAAATTTAACCATTCCATTTTTGGTTAAAAATTTATCTTTTTTAGTTGAAAATTCAACTATGTGGTTGAAAAATCGTCTTTTTTGGTAGAATATTATTCTTCATGTTTGAAAATGGTTGAAAATTTACCGCTTTTGTTTGAAAATTATTATTATAAGTAAAAATTAAACTATTCCATTTTTGGTTGAAAATTCATCTTTTTTAGCTGAAAATTTGCCCTTTTTGGTAAAATATTATTCTCCTTGTTTGAAAATGGTAGAAAATTTACCGATTTTGTTGAAAATTGTTTTTTTTTTTTCAATTAATTTTCCAACTATATATCATGTTTGGTTAAAAATAAACTATTTTGGTAAACATTCTTTTTTTGCCAATTATATTTTTTTAGTTGACATTTTTTTTTGTAGAACATTATTTTTTTTTGTAATTCATCTTTTTGGTTGAAAATTCAAACATTTGGTTAAAAATTCTTTCTTACGTTTGAAGATTCATCATTTCAGTTTAACAATTCCATTTTGTTTGGTTGAAAATTCATTTCTATATAGGAAAATTCAACAATTTTGTTGAAAATTTGTTTTTTTTTGTTACTTGAAATTTTTCCCTTTTTAGTTGAAAATCGAACTATGTGGTTGAAAATTCATTTTTTTTTTTGGTAGAAAATTCTTCTTTTTGTATAAAAATTTATCTATTTTGTTTATCATGAAAAATCCTCTTTTTCCAAGTAATTAAAAAAATAAAGTTTTGTCCCATGCAATTAGTATCATTGTTTGGCCCTCAGCTAATTGAATTTCAAAAAGCCCTGTCAGAGCCAATTAAAAAAGAAATTAAATTATTTGTTATTTGAATTTAAAAATGATTTTGAAAAAATAAAATTTTTATATTTTCACTACACTGTTAACATGTTTGGGATTTTACCACACAGTAAAATATTGAATGAGATTGCAAGAAATTTTATGGACTATAGGTAGAGAAACTAAAAAGGAGCAATTTTATTTTAGATGACTCATAATCTCATACGGAAGTACAAAAAAATAGTGATTCGGCATAAACAGACTTTAGACAGAAAAAATCTGTAAATTCCCATGATATCTCTGAAAAATTGACATACATTCATTTAATTTCTATTTATTTTCCAAAATTTTAATTTTTTTATTGTTAATTTTATTTTTTACGATTAAAATAAAAACTGCTCGTCCTATCAGAAAATTATTCAGGGCAAATTTGTAGCTCTTTTTTGTGTGAGCAACTTTTGTCCATTAATTTTTTCATAGCTTGCATCGTTTTCGCAACAAATTTATTTGTTTATTTTCAATGTTATTTTTTACGATTTGAATGAAAAATACGCATTCTACCAAAAAATAATTATTTAAAAATTTGTAGATTTTTTGTAGATGAACAACTTTTGTAAATTAATCTTTTTTCGTAGCTTGTGTCGTTTGTCCAAAAATTTTAATTTTTGATTTTATTTTTCACGATTAAAACAAAAAATACGCGTTCCGTCGAAGCATGATTGATAACAAATTTATCAATCTTTTTGGGTTGAAAAAATTTTGTCAATTATTTTTTTTTCGTATCTAGCGTTGTTTTTCCAACAACTTATTTTTTTTTTTTAATTTTTCATGTTATTTTTCACAATTAAAACAAAAGCTACGTATACTGAGACAGTATAGCTGGGAGAGCTCGACCATTTTTTCAGTGTACAATAGATTGGTGCAGAATTTCATAGGAGGGTTTTCTTGATTTAAGGGGTCACTAACTTTAGTTATGTTTGAAATCAAAACAATTCTAGACTTTTTTGTATCGAGCTTCAAACTAAGCTCGCTGATTATAAGTTTTTATTGAGTGGTTGTCTTCTTACTAACTCCACTGATTCTAAAGTTTTCATAACTGGTTCACATTCTGACTAACTCCAGCTTGAAGATGTTCCGAAGAGTTTTGGGCGGCGATTCGACGGTAGAAATAAACTTGTTGTAACCCTTCATGTGGGTATATGTATTATAACCTGCTTTTTGCCGATTATTTTATTTTGTTTGAAATTTCACTAAAACTTCGACTCAAAATGAGTCCAAGAATTGCCTGAAAGGCGCCAGATAGTTTTCCTAACCTAAAACTATCAAAAAGATACTTTAAATAATTACAATTCTTCTGACGGAGTTAATGAATCAAGTGCTGGACAGCTCCAGCAGAGTGGTGGAGTAAGGGGTAATGCAAGGGGAGAGGTAACCAGAAAACTCAATCACAAATGTTTCTGTCCACATGAGGTTAGATATAATTAAGGCAAGTTTAATAATTAGATCACAATAAAAACAACGACAATTATGACGAGTGGGCCTTCGCTCCACTCAAAGGAGAGCTAACGTCTGGAAACGACAACATTTCCTACCAGGTGAAAGTACCCGCCATCCTTAATCTACGCGATTTTCTGATTATAGAGTCGTCCAAGTGACCACTCGGACAATTACGACTTCATGATTTCATTAAACTATGGTATCCGGCCAAGCGGGCTTCGATGCGGACCCAGCAAATATTTAAGAACTTACGGCGATTTCACTGACTCTATTCGTAAAGAAAACGACTCAACTATTGACCTTGACCCAGGTCAGCAATTAACAAATTTCAATGGCGTGTGCCTACCAGTTCGGCACACGACATTGAAACGCAGAATTCAATAGTTTAAGCGACAGAAAGAATAAAGGGACCAACCTGGCAGTATTCAGGCTCCTCGGGCGCGTCCTCTCATTTTAAAATCCTCTCTTTAGTTTTAATGTTACCTTTGAAAAAAATGTTCTCGTTTCCACGAGGTAATCCCTCGGAGCTTGGATTCATGAACGGTGCTCCCAAACTTGCTCCCCAACCGCACTGCGCATGCGTCGCGCCGCAATTCTGATTGGTTGCATAGCGGGCGCCTATTTAAAATGTTTAAAATATGCAAATAAATTGTTTAAGCAAATAATAATTAGAAAATGCATAAAAATACGTTTTTCAGTGCAAAATAAACATTTGCAGTCATAGATATAATAATAATTTGATTTCACTGTTGAAAACACAAAGAGATCAGTTTTTTTACTGAGAATCCAAAACTGAAAGGGTAGAAAAGTTAAAAAAAACATATTTAAGTTCTTAGCACTTAGTTTCTATGAAAAAAAATTAAATTAATGAATTATGAGAAAAAATTTGTCTTTCTTCGATGTCCGAAGGAATAATGTGTTTTCAACAGTGGATTCAAATAATTATCATATTTATGACTGCGAAAGTATATTTTGCAATAAAAAATGTATTTTTATGCATTTTATGATTATTATTTAATCAAAACAATTAATTTGCATATTTTAAACATTTTAAATAAGTGCGCGCTATGTAGCCAATCCAAAATTCGGCGCGAAGCTTGCGCAGTGCGGTTGGGGAGCAAAATTTGGAGCACTGTTCATGAATGAGCATGATCCAAGAAGCTGTGATCTCGCCACGCGCAACTAAAAAAAAGTGAACCAATCAAATGGCCCGTAGAAATTCGTACAGCGACCTCCATTTTTAAAAGGACGTCAAGCGGGAAGTTTAAAGCAGGTTCAACGCTGCATGTGTTAATTGCAGAAAAAAACTGGAAAACACAAATAATAAATAAATAAATGATCGTATAAAGCTGAAATAAAAATCTGGAACATATGTCTTATATTTATAAAGAGTATAAAATGTAAAAGAGCGTGTTATTAAAAATTTTTAAGTGCTTCTTTGCAACATATTTGAAGAATTGTAATCCCATACTATTTACACTATCGATTTTAAAAAGAACGAAAGGAGTTTAAAAATTTTCTTGTATTGTGCTTTTTATTACAGAAATTATTATAAATAATTTGTACTAGTTGTGCACAGTCGGCTAAAGTAATGGTTTCATTATTTACATCATTACAAATTCTAATAAATAATTAATAATCACAAGTAAAATAATTATTTATTAATCAATAATAACAAACAAAATAATTAATTAATCCTTAATAATTATAAACGAAATAATTAATCGATAATTTACAATTATTGTAATTATCATTACATTTTTGTTGGTAGAAAATTCAATGGTGAAAATTAATTGTTTTAACTGAAAATTTAACTTGTACATGTTTGGTTCATAATTTATCTTATGTTAAAAATTCAAATATTCGGTTTAAAATTCCTGTATTTGAATGAAAATTCGAATTTTATGGCTGAATATTTAATCTTCTTGTTGACTAATTCATCTTTTCGGTTGGAAATTCATTTGAAAATTAAAACATTTGGTTGAGAATGAGATGTTTCTTATTTAGAATTAATTTTTTTTACTGAAAATGTAACTTTCATTTTTTGTCGAAAATTTATCTTTTTTCAAAGAAATTAATTCTTGTTGGTTGCAAATTATACTATTTCATTGAAAATTTATCTGTTTTCGTTGAAAATTCAATCAATCGATTGAAAATTCATTTGTTGGAAATTCGTTTAGTTTTTAGTTGAAAATTTATTCTACTAACTGAAAATTAACCCACTTTATTTTTGGTAGAAAATTTATATTTTTAGTTTAAAATTCATGTATTTGGTTAAAAATTAAATTTTTGTTGAAGATTCTTCATTTTAGTTGAAAATTCACTTTAACTATTCTATTTCTTGTGGGAAATTTACCTTCTTTGATAAAAATGTAATCTTTTTTTAAAAAATGATCTGTTTAGTAAAAAATTCAACTATTCTATTTTTTGTTAAGAATTCATTTCTCTCATTGAAAAAAAAAACTGGTTGCAAAATAGTTTTTTTCTTGATAGAAAATTCATCTTTTGGATAGAAAAATCCACTATTTGGTCAAAAATTCTAATTTCGGTTGAAAATTGATTTTTTGTAGATGAAAATTCATGTACTTCTGTTGAAAATGAGTCTTTTTTGGTCGAAAATTAATCTTTTGGGTTGAAAATTCAACTATTTTTGGTTGAAGATTCATCATTTCAGTTGAAAATTAATTTCTTCGGTTTAGAAACAAAATTTATTTTGCATAACATTATTATTATTCTACGTGTCTGGTTGGTTTTATACCTAGAAGAATTTAGAAATTGGGATATTGTAGCAATCCTAAATAAGGCACTGTTTAATGCGAATAATATGTTTTCTATTACTTTGATTTTTGTATCATTTATATTTAGCACGCTTTCCAATTTGATGCGATACCTTTCACCGCGCAATTTGAATAATGTAATTATTCTGAATAAAAGTATAAAATACGATTTTTCAAATCCTAATTCAAAATGCTCATAAATGCTCATTAAATTCTCAAAGCACATAAAGGTCGAGCGTAATCTCATGCTCGTGAGAATTACTCCGAGCACTTCAACTGTTTCAAACATTAAACGTACGCACATAATTTCGCACAATTCACAAATTTTATTCATACATAATCTCTCATAGTAAATAATTTTTCATCACATTATTGGAAGATTTTCAATACCAAATATATTTCGTCCTAAGCATGTTAACTCGTAAAGAATTTTCGTGGTAAAAATACGTTTTTAATAAAGATTTATTTGATTGACAATGACACAGTAAATCCCAAAACTATAAAAAAGGATAAAACCATGTATCTGCAAGAATTAAAAGAGTCGGAGCGCCACTCGCGTAAGGAGCGCAGAACTACTGAGTGAGAGAAACGACCGAAGGAAAAGAACAACTGCCAGGTTCGGTTCCCAGCAGTGTGGCGGCGCACAGTCGGAGTGCGTTATATGCCACGCAGGCCTTCGTGGCCTGCCGCTAGTCGATGGTCCAGGGGTGGGCTGACTCGGGTCATAGCGCAGATTCTCTGCGGCAGATTGATCCTGTTTTTCCGAACGCTCTTGCACGTGAGGGAATCCCATTCACTACGCATGCGCCAGGGATCTATCTATTACAATCTATTACAAAAAGAAATTAGAAGCAATAATTAGAACTTTATAACTTGAAATCCCGTGGTCTGGCAAGTATTGGATCCGATCGGATAACCTAACCTCCCTAGTTTTGACAGGTGATGAGTTGCTTGTTTTTAGTTTATTTAGTATTTTAAGTTTTATTGAATTGAATTTACTTGAGTTTACGTCAAATGAAGGAATTCCCACAATTCTAACACTCTCTTTAAATTCTAGCCGTAGAACTCTTATATTCTCGGCTAGTATCGTAACTGTTCGCAGACAGCCCGTGGATTTGATTCGTGATTTCAAACTCATATCCCCAATAATATTCTAAAGCTAAATTTTATAGTTTTTGAATGTATTTGTGCGGGGTACGAATTACCCCGTCACAGTATATAGGCAGAATCCGATCAGGGGTGAAAAAAGTCACTTCGTGGGCCATTTTCTGACATTGATTTATGACAATCTTGACAGATCTTGGGATAGTGCGTAGTTGGAAGGCCACGTGCCGGTATTTGCGATGCATTTTCTTGAGGGGCGGTCAGCGACCGCATATCATTATAAAGTTTATGGCCTTTTCACTAATTGGGCCATAGTAGATGGGCCTCGCTTGTTTCTTCGTGGGGATTCTGATATTGATTAGTGATTATTATCATAAATAAGTAAATATTATGTATATATAACGTTCACAGGCCGTGACAATAGCATCACCCTGTAAACCATATCTTACGTTCGAAACGACCAATCTGGTTGCAAAAGATATCAAGATAAAGATCAACGAATTTGCAGCGAATATTAGTGCCATTTTCCCTGATCAATTTGGTAGTTGAAGTGCAATGAACCACAGTATTAAAAAAAGCCATTTTTTTAGAAATTTTTAAAAGAAAATACAGCACTTCACTACAATTTGGCTTTTTAAAATAAGACAAAAAAGTTCTTACCATTTTGTCGAATCTGTCGTTGTTCTTAGGAAAAAATCGAAATACCAAATAAAAATGAAACAGTCAATAATATAATTAAACAGATTTTATTGTTATGTTAACAAATTCAGTGTTTCATTTACAAGAAAGCACAATTTAACTTCCAAATTTAAAAAAGTCAACCTATACACCTTTCCTAGACTATAGTTTATATCCTCATCTTCACAGTAAACTTCAGCAAACCCAAAAAATAGTCACCCCAGGCACCTTCTCAATATCATAATTCATATTCCCATCATCACAGTTATTTTCAACATCCCTAAAAAGCAACCCAAGTACATTTAACGAACCTCGTCTCAGCTGCCTTCAACTTAGGCAGATAAACCAATTTCGGATTAAAAGTGGCCATTTCAGACAAATTTTCCAAGAATCCCGTCACAGATTCCTTCAACCAAAACAGCCAAAAAAATTGAAATTGGAAATAAGCACCCCAGAAACCTACCCAAGACTCTAGTTCATATCTTTATCCCCATAGTAATATTCAACAATCCCAAAAAGAACCCCTAATATATATTTAACCAACTCCATCTCAGCTGCCTTCAAGTGAAACAGCTACAAAAATTCGGGTTCAAAATAGTCACCTAAGACAACTCCTCATGACTCTAATTTATATTATCATCCACACAGTTGTATTCAAGAACTACCAAAAAAAACCATAGTACATTCAATGAACCCCGTCTCAGCTGCGTTCAACTAAAAAAACAGACAAAAATGAAGGCAACGGAGATGGGGCTCTTTAAATGTACTAAGGGTTGTTTTATTTAATTTTTAAATATTATGATGGAGATTAGTGTATGAACTAGTGTGTTGAGACGGTGTCTGGAATGATTATTTTTACACTGAAACTTGGAATTAGAGCGTCCGAGTTTATGTCCTTCCGAGAACTGCTGGCCTCGTGTGGCCTCGGAATGTGGTGATGTGCGAGCAAGAGAAGCGGTGCCACTCAAGCGTGACAAACAAGCAGGAGGAACGCACCCACCCCGCATTAGTTGCAACAGGTTACGAAATACCTGGCAATCCAACGGGCAGCGTTCATTCGGTCCTGTTTACTTTCTGAGTGTCCGTATTTATCTCTAAAGCGATCCTAGAGACTCTTCATAATTCCAAGTTCCAGTGTAATTTCAAATTGGTTCAGTTGCTTCAGTGGAAGGCAGCTGGGACCTGGCTCGTTTAATGTACTGGGGGTTGCATTTTGAGTCGCTGGATATTACTGTGAAGATTGTAACAAAGTTACAAGCACCCCGGAAATATACGACCCAGTAGACCTAGAACGAGGAGTGGGGAGAGGACTAACTTCCTGGTTCTAATACCCGAATTCGCCTCCTCAAGTCTCGGTCGTGTGCTACCTATCACTACTAACCTATGCTACTAACCGGTGATCAGAGACATAAGTGCCCAACCCCGCCAATTCTCTAAACCAGGCCTGCCCAAGTAGGGGAAAACTGCTCATTCGCCACATGTTCGAGTTCCACCACCACTTCCCTTTTCACAGGTCCATAGGCTTGGGGGG
>CAKNYM010048707.1:61708-71794 GCA_932195095.1 Andricus curvator
TAATATTAACAAATTTTATTCACGAGTAGGGTAGTTATGGTTATTTATATATTTTGAAAATCGTTTTTTCATAGTAAAACTTTTTTTATCAACATAATTCAAAGTTGATACAAGAACAGAAAAGATTTGTTGATTCGGGACGAATCGATTGACCTATAATATTAATACATTTTATGGAAGAGTAAGGAAGCTATGAAAATGCATAATATTTGAAAATACGGGTTTTTATAGTAAAACTTTTTTCATTAACATAATTCAAAGTTGATGTAAGAAGAGAAAAGATGTGTCGATTCGAGACGAATCGATTGACCTATAATAAGTGTTATAAGTGATATATAAGTGACCTATAATAAAAGTGTTAATACATTTTATTAAAGAGTAGGGAAGTTATGGTAATTTATATATTTGGAAAATCGTTTTTTTATAGTAAAACTTTTTTCATCAACTTAATTCGAAGTTGATGCAAGAAGAGAAAAGATGTGTTGATTCGAGGCGAATCGATTGACCTACAATATTAATATATTTCATTGAAGAGTGAGAAAGCTATGGAAATGCATAATATTTGAAAATACGGGTTTTTATAGTAAAACTTTTTTCTTCAACATAATTGAAAGTTGTTGCAAAAATATAAAAGATTCCTTGGTTCGAGGTCAATCGATTGACCTATACTATCAATACATTTTATTGAAGAGTAGGGAAGTTATGGTAATTTATATATTTTGAAAATCGGTTCTTTATAGTAAAACTTTTTTCCTTAACATAATTCAAAGTTGATGCAAAGAATGGAAAAGAGTCCTTGATTTGAGGCAAATCAATTGATCTATAATATTAATATACTTTATTGAAGATTAAGGAGGTTATGCTCATTTATAATATTTGAATCATCTGTTTCAAACAGAAAAGCTTTTTTTATTGACATAATTCAAAGTTGATGCATTAATAGAAAAGACTTTTTGATCATCAATTTTCAAATAGAATAATTCTGACAATTTTTGTCAAGCGATCATAAGGCTGGGAAAGGGATAAGGTGCGATTTTCTTGAGTTTTCTAACAAAATATCTCATTTTTTCGAAGAAATCGATTTTCAATACTCAGGGAAATTCATCTCTAATTATACTTCATTACCCAAAAACAATTGTTTATTCAAGGTTCCTATTGAGGATTCTTGGGAAAATATCGAATCATTTTTAATTTATAAAAATGAAGATTCTTAGATTTTGCATAATTAAAAAATTTCCGAAAAAATTCGAGTAAGTATACGATATATTTAGAAGTCTTAAAATTATTCAAAAATTATGCAAAACGAAATGTAGATTTTCAACAGGTTTCAAGAGAAGAAAGAAATTTTCTTAAGATTCATAGGAAAAATGTTTAATGATTTTTCATTCACTCTTAAATAAAATGTATCAATGTTATAGGTCAATCGATTCTTCTGAAATAAATACAACTTTCCTATTTTCGCATTAACTTTAAATTATGAGATTGAGAACATTTTTACTATAAAAAACCGATTTTCAAATTATATAAATTATCATAACTTCCCTACTCTTTAATAAAATGTATCAATATTGAAGGTCAATCGATTCGTCTCGAATCAAGAAATTTTTTATATTCTTGCATAAACTTTGAATTATGAGAATGAGAAAAGTTTCACTGTAAAAATCGATTTTAAAAATATATAAATTACCATAATTTACCTACTCTCCAATAAAATGTATTAATATTATAGATCAATCGATTCGCGTTGAACCAACGAATCGTTTATATTCTTGCATCAACTTTTAATTGTGTTGATGAAATAAGTTTTACTATAAAAAATCGATTTTTAAAATATATAAATTACCATAACTTTCCTACTCCTCAATAAAATGTATTAATATTATAGGTCAATCGATTCGTCTCGAATCAACACATCTTTTCTGTTTTTGCATCAACTATGGAATTATATTAATGGAAAAAGTTTTACTATAAAAAACCAATTTTCAAAGTATATAAATTATCAAAACTTCCCTACTCTTTAATAAAATCCATCAATATTATAGGTCAATCGATTCGCTTCGAACCAAGGAATCTTTTATATTCTTGCATCAACTTTGAATTGTGTTGAAGAAAAAAGTTTTACTATAAAAAAAACCGTATTTTCAAATATTATGCATTGCCATAGCTTCCCTACGCTTTGATAAAATGTAAGAATATTGTAGGTCAATCGATTCGTTTCAAACCAAGGAATCTTTCATATTCTTGCATCAACTTTGAATTGTGTGGACGAAAAAAGTTTTACTATAAAAAACAGTATTTTCAAATATCATGCATTACCATTGCTTCCTCACTCTTAAATAAAATGTATCAATGTTATAGGTCAATCGATTCTTTTTAAATAAATACAACTTTCCTATTTTCGCATTAACTTTAAATTATCAGATTAAGAACATTTTTACTTTAAAAAACCGATTTTCAAAGTATATAAATTATCATAACTTCCCTACTCTTTAATAAAATGTATCAATATTGTGAGTCAATCGATTCGCCTCGGCCCAAAGAATCTTTTAAATTCTTGCATCAACTTTGAATTATGTGAAAGAAAAAAGTTTTACTATAAAAAACAGTATTTTCAAATATTATCCATTACAATAGCTACCTGACTCTTTAATAATATGTATCAATATTAAAGGTCAATCGATTCGCCTCGAATCAACACATCTTTTCTGTTCTTGCATCAACTTTGAATTATATTAATGAAAAAAGTGTTACTATAAACAAACCGTATTTTCAATCGATTCGTCTCGAATCAACACATCTTTTCTGTTCTTGCATCAACTTTGAATTATATTAATGAAAAAAGTTTCACTATAAAAAACTGATTTTCCAAATATATAAATTACCATAGCTTCCCTACTCTTTAATAAAATCTGTTAATATTATATATAATCGATTCGTTTCGAAGCAAGGAATCTTTTCTATTCTTGCATCAACTTTGAATTATGCTAATGAAAAAAGTTTTACTATAAAAAAACAGTATTTTCAAATATGATGCATTACCATAGCTTCCTTACTCTTTAATCAAATGTATTAATATTATAGGTCAATCGATTCGTCTCCAATCAACACATCTTTCCTGTTCTGGCATCAACTTTGAATTATGCTAATGAAAAAAGTTTTACTATAAAAAAACCGTATTTTCAATCGATTCGTCTCGAATAAACACATCTTTTCTGTTCTTGCATCAACTTTGAATTATATTAATGAAAAAAGTTTCACTATAAAAAACTGATTTTCCAAATATATAAATTACCATAGCTTCCCTACTCTTTAATAGAATCTATTAATATTATAGGTCACTCTTTTCGTTTCGAAGCAAGGAATCTTTTCTATTCTTGCATCAACTTTGAATTATGCTAATGAAAAAATTTTTACCAAAAAAAAAACCGTACTTTCAAATAGTATGCATTACCATAGCTTCCTCATTTATTAATATTACAGGTCAATTGATTCGTCTCGAATCATCACATCTTTTCTGTTCTTGCATCAACTTTGCATTATGTTAACAAAAAAAGTCTTACTATAAAAAACCGATTTCTCAAAATATATGAATTACCACAATTTCCCTATCCTTCAATAAAATGTATTAATATTGTAGGTCAATCGACTCGTCTCGAACCAAGAAATATTTTATATTCTTGCATCAACTTTGAATTAAGTTTTAGCAGAAACTGTTCCGTTGACGTTACTTTTCTTTGTTTTTTTGATAAATCACTTTGGAACAAATTTACGCAATATTACGAAATTAATGAATCATGTCATGCTGATTAAAATTTTATATGTTACCAAGCCGCAGGAATAATACGTTTATAATTTATGTTCGGGGAGCAAAAAATCGCACATATCTCAGAGTAGTATAAATACACGAAGCATTCGTATGCTCTTTCTTCTTGGTATATCAGCTTTTTTTACATTTTGAAAAAATGAGGGTCCTTTATTTTCCGTTGATCACTGTGGTCGTTACTCTCAATTTTATCGGTAAGTATTGTAAAATTATATCTCAAAACAAACTAACAAGTGAACATTATTCAAAATATTTTTAGTATTATTCAACATACTATCATGTAAACGCACAACACACATAACACCAAAAACATGACACTTATTGACACAAAGCTGAAAATTCCTGGACAGGAGCCTCGGAGGATCCTGCACATGTTTCTGTACAGGAACCTTGGAGGATCCTGCACGGGTAATCTTGGTGGATCCTGTGCAGGAATTTGGCGATGGAAACTGTACATGATCCTGGAAACGAACCAGCGTCGAAAAAGGAACTTCTGAATCATCCAGTATAGGTTTCTTGTACAGGTTCCTTTACGAAGTAAATTGAGACGCGTGTTTCTGCACAGAAAACAGGTATAGGTTCTTCACGTGAAACTATCCTGAAAACTCATGTTACAGCTATGAAGTTGCCTTCCTTTTATTCCCTTGAAGATTGAACTCACCATCGAGAGAGCCGAGCCACTAGCGAACCCTCGCGGATTAGTTGATATGCAGGTTCATGTATAGGTTCCTGAACAGGTACCTGTACATACCCGCTTCTTAATTCGCTATCTGAAGGAACCTGTACATGATTATTCAAAGGTTAGTTTGCATACAGGTGGCTTTGCAGGATCATGTACAGGTTTCTTCGTCAAATTCCTCCACAGGAACCGTCAAGATCACCTCTACAGGTTCTTGTTAAGAATTAAAAATTCATTCGTTCCTATTTGTTCTGACAGAATTGAGTTCGCAGATGAACAGACCTGGAGTCAAAAAACTTTTCAAGAGCTTGTGCCAGCGAGCTTCTTCCAGCCAACAAGTCCGAGAACAAGTCCCAGTAGACGCAGCCAAAGAACCTGAGATGAGTATGTTACTATTTTTCAGTTACAGTTACGTTAATGAAAGAAGTAACTTTAACTTCCTGGAAAGTTACTTTCAATATAGCCCCAAGCCCATGATTTTTTAAGTTTCTGAAAAAAGGCTCAAATGAGAGGTAAGATCCTAAAGATCACTTTTGTAAAATATGAAATTAATAAATTAATTTTCCTAGTTTTTTGCCAACAAGAGATGCAGTTAAAGGACGATATTCCTTGAAAATTGGAATTTTATTGTTGCCTCTCTCACCTGATTATTTAACAATCATGAGGCTAATTCACGTTAATCAGCGGTTTTGTGAGAAAATAAGTTGTTGCATGTTTAATTTTATTAAAAAAAAGGTTTCTAAAATATTTGAGACTTTTCTGAACAAAAAGTATTTCAAAACAACATGAAACATTTTTTTCTCTTCATATTAATGAAAGTAAGCCGTAAAATAATAAGCGAAATGAAGAAGACTCTTATTTAATATTTCATAAAACAAAAATTTAGCAATTTTTTCTATAATTTGTTTCCTTTGGCTAAAGTAAAGTTTTTTTTTATTGAAAAATGAAATTTTTTTTGATGAATTTCTTTGTTAAAAGTACACTTTTTTGGTTGAAGATTCATGATTTCATCTTGCGTCTTTTTAGTTGAAAATTTAATTATTTGTTATTTATATATTAATGTATAGAATTCCTGAAAATAAAAACAAGAATCCAACGACCAAATTCAGACAATCGCCATAAAATGCTCCTATTGTAACTAAAAAAAAAAAAAATTTCTAAAAAAAAAAAATTTTCTTTGGACAAAAATAAAAAAGAGGAAAGAAAAATGAGAAGGCAACCAACCAAATCCTCTTCCTTCTCTTTTTTTATTTCTTTCGTCTTCTTTATTTTTATTATTATCAAATCAAAATACAAAAACATTCATAAATGAATGTTTATTTTTCATTAAAAAATTTTTTGTTATGAATGTTTTTGTATTGTGATTTGATAATAATAAAAATAAAAAAGACGTAAGAAATAAAAAAAGAGAAGGAAGGGGATTTGGATGCTTGCCTTCTCATTTTTCTTTCCACTTTTTTTTTGTCTAAAGAAATTTTTTTTTTTTTTTTCAAGAATTATTATTATTAATTACATATTTGCTATTTTATCAAAAAGAAGTTAAATTTGAAAAATTTAAATGCTCGTTTCCTTCAAACTAAGAGCCATAAATATATAAATAATTTTGATTTGGAAGCTTCTAATTTAATAAAAATCCAATCCTAAGAATGTTAACCTGAATTTTTACAAACTTAAAATGTATTTCTTCATGAAAATGGAAATTCATTTAAAGTTAACTAAAATAATATTCAAAATCTTGTAATTGATAAAAAACATTTTTTCAGAAATACTAGAAAACAAAAATGCGCTCGATTTTTATTTTTGTCTGCCGCAATTTTAAAATTATAATATAAAATTAATATCACAACAAAATTTTTGTAATTTATAGTATCTATTATCTAAAATAACCGTCAAATTTTCAGTTGAAAAAATTAATATTTAACAAAGAAAAAAAACTTTTCAACCACTTCAATTCGTCAAAAAAATGAATTTTCAACCAAATAGTTGAATCCTCAACCGTGAAGACGAATTTTCAAAAAAGATTAATTTTCTAACCAGGAAGGCGAATTTCAAAAAAGTATGCCAACCTTCATCTGAGTATCTAAATTTCGAACAAAGAAAGATCAGTTTTCACATGAATAATTTTCGTTTTGAAATAACAAGATAAATTTTTCACAAAGAAAATTCGCGTTCTACCAAAAAAGTCGAATTGCAAACAAATTAATGAATTAGTGACAAAGTAGCTCAACTTTCAACCAAGTAGTTAAATTCTCAAGAGATGAGATTAATTTTCTACAAAAACAAAAAACAATTCTCGAAATGATTCATAAATTTTCAATACAATTTTTGCGTTTTGAAACCAGAAAGACGAATTACATATATACAAAACAGTTGAATTTTCAACAGGGAAATATGATATTTCATCAACAACTTTATTTTTCTGCCAAACAGTTATATACGTTGGCTCACCGCTCTCCCTATTTCTCCAATATGGACTTTGCGACGAGAGTAAGGGATTTTGTATAGTCCCGGATCACCGAGAGGTGCCTTTTTATCTTTAGGGTTGTTTAGAAATTGTCCTATTTTCGTAGCTAGTTTAAATATGGTTTGGATGTTTTGTTTGTTGAGAATTCTTCCTATTTATTCTGTCATTCCTTGGATGTAGGGTAGGGTGGTCGTCGTTTTTATCTCTCTTTCTTTAGTAGGTAGTGTTGACTTTTTTTTTATTCTATTTTCTTATTGCTTCATCAATTTGTTCGCTGTTGGTAATCGTTCTGTATTAGGATTCGTTTAACCACCTGCGAAAATAGAAAAACTTCTAAACAACCCTAAAGAAAAAAAGGTACCTCTTAGTGATCCGCATGTATATAAAATCCCTTGCTCTTGTGGCAAAGTCTATATTGGAGAAACCGGGAGCGCGGTGAGCCAACGTATAAAGGAACATCAGAGTAAAGTCAGGCTAAAAGTACTAAAATTTCAATAATGTTCATTTTTTCTTTGCAACTTAGTTGGAGATATGTTTCCCGTAATCCTTCCAATGCGCCTTCAAATAAAACTGGAGAACAAGATTCTTTATTCTGGAGAGCTCAAGAAAACTGGCGAACCTTGGGTACCCTCATGGATGCAGCCGAACCAACCTCCCTATATTCATAGGGCCGTTTTTTTATCAACAGGACCGGACCTGCATTATAAGGTGTCTCTCCTCCGTACGGAAGTTAATTACCGTATTCCGCCTGGTCCAATTGTCGCACATATACGTGTAGAACCTGGCGAAGATTACGTAGCTGAAAGTTTCCGAGAGTTTGATGTCAAAAATTATCATCATCATCAACTCCACACACCGTCAGACTACGACTACATATATGTGACAATGCCAAGTGGTGAGACTAGCACTGTTTTTAGATCTCCTTTACGAAAGGTTCATCTCCCAATCACCACCTTTCCAGAAGGAGTTACGCACTGGCCAATGAAGCGGCTTGAGTTGGCATCCTATAGTACTTAGACTCCAATGAAACTCTCTTTGCGTGTTCCTTTTTATATTGTTGATATCCGTTAGATGGCTAGTGACGGGTGCCGACGTTTTTCACTGCGCATGTCCTATCCGATGCTACCTTATCACCTCTTCTCTATACAAACCCTACCCCCTATTCCCTCTTCCAATCCATACTTCGTTTCCCCTCGCTTCCACCACCCTCCCCCTACAACCACTTCACTCTCCCCCTTCTCCTCTTCTCCTCTTCTCATTACTCCTATTTCTCCTCTCCTGACTTCCCCATCGCAAACACTAACCTACTGCCCTTCCCTCCACTTCCTCACCTACTTCTTCTACTTGCACTCCCCACTTCTATCATCCACTCTTATCTCTACTTCCCCTCGCCTACTAACCCTTCCTTTTACTACTTCCCCTTCCTTTCCCTATTTCCCCTTTCCTTTCCTACTTCCTCTGCCCCATTTCCCCTACCCGTGCCGCGAAAATTGTAAGATGGATGAATCGATGGATGGGCGAAAAAAAAGAAAAAGAATTCAAACGATTTGAAACAAAATGTAAATTTTTGAAGATTTCGAAATAAAGTGCTTGGAGTTCTTTTGAAGACTTTGAAAGGTTTCAATAATAAATAAATTTTCCTAATGTTTCAGGGAAAGCTCTCAATTATTTTTGTTTTTAAAAATTAATTTTAACAGAATATTTAAAAACATTACAAAAAATTTCTAAAATCGTCAAAAAGGAATATGAACGATTTTAAGGCAATTTTGCTAATTTTAATGAATTAAAAAAAAATTAGGATAAATTTGAATAATTTTAAAAGATTCTCAATTATTTTTGTTTTTAAAAATTAATTTTAACAGAATATTTAAAAACATTACAAAAAATTTCTAAAATCGTCAAAAAGGAATATGAATGATTTTAAGGCAATTTTGCTAATTTTAATAAATTAAAAAAAAAATTAGGATAAATTTGAATAATTTTAAAAGATTTTTTGAAGTTTAAAAAAAATTCTAAAATAATTTAAATCTTGAGAATCATTTAGAGAAAATTAATAAAATGTATATTTTTGTTGTACTGATTTAATAATTCCAAATATTAACTAATATGGAAATATATTTATTAATTTTGGACTGGATAAATAAATACAGATTTCTGTCAATTTGTGATCAGCTTATTTTCTTTTCCAACGAAATTATTTTTAAATTACGTGCAAAAGTCCTTGCCTTACGAAATTTCGTTAACGAACAATATCATTTTATTTTATAAACAATTTGATAAACAAATTCACTTCCCTACTTGTCAACAAATTGATGTTTTTTTTTGTTCCGAAGTCTACTGGCAGTGACTGGAAGTTAGATGACAATATTTGATATTTATTTGAATAAATTTAAGAAACTAATACAGATTTTTGTTAATTTCTAACCAGCAGATTCCGTTTTTTGAATTGAATTAACTCTAAATAACTCGAATCCTTATGATATTTTATCAGTAATCTACAATATTGTTTTTTCTTATAAAAAATTTGATCACAAAATCCGCAATTTCATCATTTTTGAAGACTTTCTCACCGTTTCTTTAAACAGTTTTAATTTCAATGTCCACGCTGGCTTCGAAAGCTGTGCTGTTTTTTTGTTTGTTTGTGTAATCGTTCTGTATTAGGATCTGTTTAACCACCCGCGAAAATAGGACAATTTCTAAATAACCCTAAAGATAAAAAGGTACCTTTTAGTGACCCGGGAGTATATAAAATCCCTTGCTCTTGTGGCAAAGTTTATATTTGAGAAACCGGGAGAGCGCTGAGCCAACTCTCACCGTTCCTTTAAACAGTTTTAATTTCAATGCTCACGCTGGCTTTAAAAGCCGTGCTGTTTTTTTGTGGAAGAGTGGAGTGGGACGTTGGTGTGAGGGCAAAACTGTTTTCAAGTGCCTAAGCACAATATAGATGGCGGTCATTAGAAGATGGCGTGGGGGAAAGAGAGCTGGGGGAGAGGTCGAGGAAAGCAGACGCTTAGAATTCTAGAATGACTCTGGGTGACGGTCAGTATACTGGCTGTCGGACAAGGGCAACGGGGGAAGGGAGGCGCCAGACTACCGAGATCGCCTTGTTGCTACAGCCAT
>CAKNYM010048707.1:111243-122720 GCA_932195095.1 Andricus curvator
TCTTCTCTTTTCGTTGAAAATTAATCTTCATGCTCAACAATTAATTTGTTTGTTTGAAAAATCATTTTTCGGTTGTAAATTGAACTAATTTTCTGAAAATTCGTTTTTCTCTTCTTGAAAATTCATCTTTTTAGTTGAAAATTCATCTATGTGTTTGAAAATTGACGTTTTCTCAGGAAATTAATCTTCTTATTGGTTTTTTTAGTCATTTATTTATAGTCATTTATTTTATTTTTTTTGTTAAAAATTAGTTTTTTAGTTGAAAATTCATCTTTTTAGATGAAAATTCATTAGTTTTGGTTGAAAAATTTAAGCATTTTGTTGGAGCCTTCTTTTTTTGATCCAAAATTAATTTTTGTTACTGAAAATTAAACTATTTTATTTCTGGTCACAAATTTATTTTCTTTAGTTGCAAATTTATTTATTAGAAAAAATTTCAACTATTTTTTTGAAACTCTGTCTTTTTTTTGTTGGTAATTAATTTTGGAATTGAAAAGTTGAATATTTTCTCTAAAATTTGTCTTTTCTGTTTGAATTCATCTGTTTTTTATTTAATATTAAAATCTCTTTTGGTTCAAAGTTATAGTGCTTTGTTGAAGAGTAAGTTTTTTGGTTGAAAATTCATTACTTTAGTTGAAATTTCATCTTTATGGCTGAAAATTTAACTATTCTATTGAAAAATTCGCTTTTTTTGTTTGCAAATTAATTTTTTTAACCGTAAATTTAACTATTCCATTTTTTGTTGAAAATGTTTTCTTTTTTAGTTCAAAATTTGTATTTCTAATAGAGACTTAATCTTCTTGTTTGAAAACTTATTCTTCTGTTTGAACTATTTCATTTTTGTTTCAAAATTTACCTTTATTAGTTGAAAAATCTACTGGTATAAAAAATAGAGAATGTTATATAATTTTGTTTCTCAAATTCAACTAGTTTGGTAGAAAATTCCACTATTTTGTGACAAATTAAACTATTCGTTCAAAAATGTAATGCTTTAGCCAAAAATTAAATTTTTTGTAGAAAAATCTTATTTTTGAGTTGAAAATATATTTTTTTTTTAATTGAACGTTAAACTTCTTGGTAGAAAATTATTTTTTTTAGTTGAAAAATTAACTATTTGGGTAAAAATTATTCTCTTTTGGCTCAAACTTCAACTAATTTGTAAAAAATTAATGTATTTTGTCGTAAATTGGTCTTTTTGAGTAATTAATTTTGTTTGTTAAAGATTCATCTTTTTGCTAGAGGATTCGACTATTTTCTTTAAAAAATTCGTCTTTTTTGGTTACTTTCAACTGTTCAAAAAGTCGACTTTTTTTGTTCCAGGAATAATTTTTTTAACTGAAAATTTAACGATTCAAATTGGGATTGAAAATTCATCTTCCTTAGTTGAAAATTCAACTATTTTGTTGAAAATGTATCTTTCATGAAAGGTTAAGGACTTAAGTATTCTGCTAAAATATCTTCTTTTTTTTCTAGAATTCAGCTGCTTCAACATTTTTATTTTTTTTTGTTCGAAATAAATTTTTTGAAAATTCAACTATTGGGTTAAAAATTCGTCTTTTGGTACAAAATTAATTTTCTTCAGTGAAAAATTATTTTCGTATGTTGAAAATTCAGCTATTTAGTTACTAATTTAACTATTTTGTTGAAAGTTGAATGATTTTGTTGAAAATTCAACAATTTTATTGAAGTCATCTTTTTGGTCGAAAATTCCACTGTTTTGTTGAAAATTCCTCCTTTTGGATTCAAAAATTTATATTTTATGGTATGAAAGTCATCTTTCTTTTGGTTAAAAATTAACTGTTTTGTTGAATTTTTTTGTTGATTTCAACAGTTTTTGATTTTAAACTTAAATCTTTTTTGGTTAAAAATTTATAATTTGAGTTAAAAATTCAACTATTTGGTTGTAAATTCACTATTTTCTTGATAATTCATTTTTTCTGATTGAAAATTCGACTCTTCTGTACAAAATTTAGCTGTTTGGCTTGAAAAGTCAACAGTTTGGTGGAAAATTAAACTATTTGGTTGAAAATCAACTTTTTTGCTGAAAATTTATATTTTTGTTTTTCAAATCCAACTATTTTGGTGAAAACTTCAACTATTTTGTTATAAATTGAACTATTCATGCGAAAATGTAACGTTTTAGTTGAAAATTAAATTTTTTGTTGAAAAAATCATATTTTCGAGTTGAAAATTCGATTTTCTTTTTAGATTGAGCATTAAACTTCTTGGAAGAAAATTGATCTTTTTGGTTCAAATGTAACTATTTGGGTAAAAATTAATTTTTTTTTTTGGTGCAAAATTCAACTAATTTTGAGAAAATTAGTGTGTTTGGTTCAAAATTCAGTTGGAATTCAAGCAAAAAAGACAGGAAAAAGCGAAAGTGGTAGTAGCCGACTATGGCCAGACACATGCATTATTTTGCAAGGTGGTACAAATCAAATTTTTCCAAAAATCTGTATTATCATCAGATAATAACAGAAATTTTTAACGCCTTTTCAGACTAGATGGAAATATGAATTAAGGATTAGTTTAATTTTTTGTTTCTTTTAAAAAAAGATCTTCTCCTTCCTCTCCGCTGGGAATCGAACCACGGAACTTCCGATTGCCGGTCGGGTGCTTTCCCATGAAGCTACTATAGAGATATAAGGAAAAAAATTAATTTTTAACAAAGTACTTTAACTCTCAACCAAGTGATTGAATATTTGACCAAAAAGATAAGTTTTTAACAAAATAGTTGTATTCAAATCCAAATAATTAAATTCGTAACGAAACTAGATGAACTCGTAACAAAAGGCATAATAGTAGACTTTTCAATTAGAAATAGTTGGATTTCCTTATCGGGTTATGTTAATTTAGTTCGCATTCAAGCGAAAAAACAAGGAAAAGCGAAAGTTTCTTCAAAACAGGGGCAAAAAAAGGAATTTGAAAAAAAGAGGTTGTCCAGGAGTAACTGCGTGAAATCTGCTCTTAAGAACTTGCGCGGACGTTGGAGAGAGACCAAAGATAGACCAAAACAGTGTCGCACTACTGAACCGCGAAACTTTCGCAGCCAGGGGTAGTAGCCGACTATGTCCAGACACGGCCCGACACTGACTGCGAAAATCTCGCGGTTCAGTAGTGCGGCACGGTTGTGGTAAGCCTTGGTCTCTCTCCAACGTCCGCGCAAGTATTTAAGAGCAGATTTCACACTCTTGCCCCTAGTCCCCTATTTTCCTTTTTTAAATTTCTTTCTTTTGCCCCTGTTTTCAAGAAACTTTCGCTATTCCTTGTCTTGACATATGGCCCCCTCGCCTCAAATTGGTAACGTAGTTAATGGACAGTCCCCTAGTTACTGCTCTGAGTAGTGTAAAAATATTCATAAAATCACAATTTGTTTTTTTTACAAAAGTAGGTGCAAACATTTTTGTAACAATGGAGGATGAAATTATTTTCGATGGAACTCTGGTTGGCAAATCCCCTGAATTCGTACCCTTCTGGCTGATGAGGAAGGAGCCTGGGGAAAAGCCTCCTTGTCTCTATTTTGTTCACATACGTACCAAAGAGAAACAACAATTTACTACATACGTCATCCCGCATGGTCGTATACCTCGTATTGAAGGGCATCGTGTTCCCAAGAAGGTTGAGTTTACTATAGAAACTGGCGAATATTTTACAGCTGGTAATTTCCGAGCGTTCGATGCACAACCCTTTGACTATAGAGGTCCATCCGGAAATATTAAAGCATGTTTACCAGAAGAAAACTACATATATATAGCCGCGCCAGGACAACACTTTGTTTATAGAGCATATTTACACCGCCATTCGTAAACATTCGCTATGTGTCCCCGAGATACCCCAGGTATATCATTTTGTATATGCCTGTGAATTTATATATGTTTTTATCTACAAATCATGTATATTCAATTGTATTGATAAATAAACTTATCATTCAACAATACAAAATTGTTTTTTCCGATTTCTACGTACTCCTCCCTTTTCGCAGTACCCTCTTTCCACTTCTTATACTTCCTCTTCACCTTCCTTTTCATCCTTTTACATTCCCTATCCCAGCACGGCTTCACCATTCCTTTCTTCTTCTTTTTGAATACCTTCTTTTGCACGCACACTTTCACTTTCTCTTTTAAATCCTCCCATATCTCTTCCACCGTCTCCCCTTCGAAGCGTGCCTTCCCTAACTGCTCCTTATACTTCTCTATCGCCTCCCTCGTCCAGCTAACCCTCTCCCCCGTCGACCCTTCTTCCCCACATTGCCTTCCGCCGTCCTCACCCCTTATCCACAACCCTAATGACTGATGGTCTGATTCTACCCTCCCTTCTACTGCGAATCTCTCCATCTCCTCCCACCCTTGCATATTCATGACTACATAGTCTATCACCGAAACCCCCACCTTGCCTACATATGTTTATTCTCCCTCTTCGTCCCCAGTTGCCATACCATTTGCCACCGCCCAGCCTCTATCCTCCATCCAGTCCCTTAGACTCTCCCCCTTCTCATTTATTAACCTATCCTTCGAATTCCTTTCGAAGCTCTCCCCTTCCATGTAAAGGCCCCCTTCCCTCCCCATCCTGGTGTTAAAGTCCCCACCCAGTACCACAATACCCTCCTCTCTTTCATCTAACAGGTCTTCCACCCTTTCTTCAATTCTTTCCATCCCATCCTTATTGTACACTGTCACAAACTTACCCGTTACTCCTCCTATCTTTACTTTCCTCGTTTGCACTCCCTCCCCCTCTTCCTCTCCATGAGATTCTTCTTCTAATCCATCTCTAACCCCCGTTATAATTTCCCCACTAGCCCTTCCCTTCTGCTTCACTCTGACCGCCTCCTGGTGTCCTCACCTATACCCCCTTGGCAGCTTTGGCTCTATTCTATCTCATTCCTTTCTTTCCACCCACGTCTCTACCAGTCCTACCACATCAAATTCCTGGATATACCTCCAGAACTCATCCTTCTTCTTTACCCCTGCTACGTTCCAGTAAAGCACCTTCACAACTCCTCTACCCTTCATTACTTCCACCCCTCCACTTCCTACGAAACAAATTCCCCTGCACTTCCTTCAACACCTCTTTCTCCTCATCCCACACCCACATTTTCTCGTCTAGTTTTATTTTCCGATATCCTACCTTCGCCGAACTCCCTTCACTCCTCTCCCTCCTAGCCCTGTCGTACAGCATTCTCTGTACATCCCTTTCCTTTCTCGTAAAATCGTGATCGATGAAAACTTCCTTATCCTTTATCCTATTTTTATTTCGCATTACCCCCAACTTTTCTTCCCAGCTCTCCAACTACACAACCGCCACTTCTTTCTCCTTTCTCCCCTCCAACTTAACTTTCCCTACCCTGCCTCTATTCCACCCTATGCTCTGTAGCAGCGCTTCCACGCCCTCCCTTTCTCCCCCGCTCTTTATCTTCAACCCTCTTATCACAATATTATTTCTCCTGTCTGCCTTCTCCTTTCTCTCCATTCTCAACTCCATTGCCCTTATCCTTTCCCTATCCGCCCTCTCCTCCTTTTCATTCCTACGCCCTCCCACTTTCTCTTCCATCATATTCCCTACCCTCTCCCAAATACCTTTAATCTCGCCCCTGCTACCCCCGTCTCCTATTTCCATTTCCGTCCTGCCCTCCACCTTCTCAAGCCTTTTTCCGTTCTTTCTTTCCACACCCTAATCTCCTCTTCCATCTGTTTTATTTTAGCTTCTTTTTCTTTTCTTTCCCTCTCTAACCGATCTACTCTCTCTCTCTCTCTCTCTCAGCTCTTTCACCTTCTTTTCTCGTTTCTCATCTCTGATTCTCAAGTCCTCCCTCATGTCTTCCATCTGCTCCTCGGTGACCCTTACGTCCTCCCTTAACCCCCTGATCTCGCCTAACAACATCCCGAGAGCCTCCTTTTCCAAAATCCCCTCCATTTTTTTGGGGGGTGACCTAGGTGTTATACCGCTTTTTTAAAACAGGCTCTCGACCTCGCTTTTCTCCGGACTCTCTTGACTGTCTCTCTTCCTTTTCAAGAGATCCTCCCCGTCACTTGCGCTCGACGCTCTCTCCCTTACCTTCTCGCTTCCTTCGTTGCCACCGTCCTGCTTTCTCCCTCTCCCCGACGCACCGCTCGACACCGGGCGACGCGTTGGTGGCCGTCGTGGCTTGTGGAAAATTCCCTCCCCGTCAGTTTCACTACCAGCACTGCCAGTCCTCTCGCTGCCCACATCCCGCTCTGCCGCCGGTAACTGGGACATCCATGCAGTACCTTACGCAACCGACAGATGTCTCTGCAAAATGTTGGCGTCTTTTGCCGCCAAATTTTCCTTCTTTTTTTCTCCCTTTTAAAAGATTTAAAAACATTTTATCCATGCAATAATTATGAAAGATTCGAGAAGATCAAATTTTTCTCAAGATTTCGGGACAAATTTTTAATGATTCAGGTTTTATTTTAAACGAATGATTTTAAGTTTTGAAGATTTCAAAATGTGTGGAAAAAGTATATGGAAGACTTTGAGACAATTTTTTTAATTTTCAGGATTTAAAAAATTTGTATGTAAACTAAATTTTGTAGGGTGTCAAGAGAATGAAAAAAATATTCTTAAGATTCATGGACAAATTTTAAATGATTTTCTTGTATTGAATTCTAACAGAAAATTAAAATAAATTACAAAAAAATTTTAATTATTTCCTAAACTTAGTAAAAAGACTGTATACAAGATTCCAAAGCAAAATTTTGCCATATTACATAATTCTAGACAAAAATTGAGTAAGACTAAAAGATATTCAGAAGTTTTGAAACGATTAAAAAATAATTAAAACTTACAAAGATTGTTTAAGAATTTTGTATGATTTCACGAAAATAAAAAAAAAAATTTAGGTTCCTAGGAAAAATTAAAATAACTTTTTATTTTGGAAAATTAATTTGAAGATATTATTTAAAGAGATTTCAAAACATTTTAAAAATTTTCAAGGAAGAATCTAAAAGTTTTGAAGGCATTTTTTTTATTTAGCAGAATTTAAAAAAAATCTGGGAAATTTTTGATTTGATGAATTTTTGACTAGTGTGGAAATTTTAAATGATTTTTCATTTTGAAAAATTAACTTTGAGAGAAAATTAAAAAACGTTCTCAAACATATCAAACGATTTCCTAAAATTTTGAAGAAGAGTGTAGAAGATTTTAAAGCAAAATGTTTCAATTTGGTAAGATAAGAAGAATCGAGTCAAGTCAAGAAATATTTAGAAGAATTGAAGAGATTCGAAAAGAATTTCAAACTTTAAAAAATTTTTAGAAATGTAGATTCTTAAATATTTAAAAAATAAACTTTAGAAGCTTCAAGAGAATTTCGAAAGGTTTCAAGAGAATAAACAAAGTTTCTTAAAATTCCTGGGAAAATGTAGAAGATTATAAATCCATCTTTTTAAATTTTGAATCATTTTTAAAAATTTTAAGAAAAATACAAGTCAGTTAAAAATATATTTAGGAATTCAAGACATTTTAAATAGATTAGAAATATTCAAAAACTTGTAAACATTTCCGAAAATTTATCAAATATTTCTTGATTTCTTCCAAACTTCTAAAGGTCCTAAACATCTTTTAAAAAGACATATTAAACATTTTTTTTATGTTCAAACAAATGGAATTTGTTTAATACATGTCAGAAAAATAATTGTAGGTTTCCTATTTTATGTAATTTTTTTGAAAGCTTTCGGAAGAAAACTGCTGGAGCAAGTTAAATTTGACAAAAAAATTGACATCTCTGGCTCAATTTTGAGAAATTTTAAAAATAAACAATACAGAATTGTTTGAAAAATTTTATAATGTTATTAAAAAAGTGTACCACTCCTAACCCTAGCACTCTTGCTTAAAAAAAGTTTTTTTGAACCACTCTAGTCAATTCATTATATATTTTCTTATTTTTCTCGAAATTTAGCAAAAGAAAATCTTCCTTTTGCATTGAAAATTCATCTTTTTTGGTGGAAAAATTCTTGGATGAAAATTCAATATTCTCCTAAAAAATCATTATTAAAATTGCCAGGTATCTTAAGAAAATTTTTTCATTCTTTTAACATATTTCAAAGATCATAAATATTTTAAAAAATGTTTCGCATTTTTCCTACAGATTGATAAAAATTCACCTGCATTAATAAAAAAATTTCAAAATCCTCCACATTCCATTTTGACGATTTTGGAAATCTCTTGAAATGTTTTTAAATATTTTCCTTAATAGAATTTAAACATTTATTTGGAAATCTTCAAAAATCTACCTTTTGTTTCAAATTGTCAAATTTTAAATTAATTCGGAAATATTGTATAAGTGTCTCAATATTTTTTTTTAATAAATTGAATTTTCCCAAAAATATATTTTTGATCTTGAGATTAAAAAAAAATTGCCACATAATCTTCCAGATTTCTTTTCGACGAATTTGGAAACCTTTTGTAATATTTTCAAACATTCTTAATTATTTTCCATAAACTAATTTTTCAAAATCAACAATCATTACAAATTTTCGTATGAATCTTGAGAAAATTTTTGTATTCCAAATTTCATTTTCAATTGAGGAATTTTAATTCCAAACATTTATTTCTAAACGAGAAAATTTAAATTGTAAATAATTCTTCAATAATAAAGACAATATTCTGTTCTTGACGTTTTGATATTTTTGAAGATTTTCACAAATTTTTAAAGTTTTCAAGAGCATGATAAAACTTTCTTACGATTTCTGGAGAATTGTTGAATGATTTTTATTTTACGAAATTTATTTTAATATAATATTTAAAAAGACTTTGAAACATTCCAAAAGATTTTGAAAATATTCCAAAAATAATCTGGAAGATTTTAGGGCAATTTTTTTAATTTGGCGAATTTTAACGAAAATTCATGAAACATTCTATCCACTTTAAAAGATAGTCAGAAGACGTTTTTAAAAAATTTTTTTAAACTAATGAAAAATTTGAAAAGATTTTAAATATCTTAAAACAAAATATACATTTTAAAATATTTCAAAATACAATTTTAAAGTTCTTTTTTCAATAGATTTTGAAAGGTAATAAAGAAATTTTGTCAATATTCTTGGGAACATTTTCAGTAATTCATTATTTACAAAAATTAATTTTTAAAGAATATCAAAAAAGATTTCAAAAATTGCCAAAAATTAATCCGGAAGATTTTAAGACAATTTTAGGAAGACGTTGAGTCAGTGAAAACGAAATGTAGGAATTTTAGAATTTCAATTTTCAAAACATTTTTTGAATTTTCTTGGGAAATTTAGGAAAATTATATTTTTATAAACTTGAACCATCTAAACAAAGGAGCCTACAAAATAAATAGTTGTTCCAAAATTTTCATTTTGTATTACAAATTATTTTTTCCTTATAAATTATAATTTTCCTCAATTTTGGTGTTTTTATTATTTCATTATTTATTATATACAATATTTAATTTGGTGATTTCGAAGGTTTTCAACAGATAAACCTGGCAAATATAAAAAAATTTCAGATCTGAATTCTTGTTTATACTTTCATAAATGAATTGTAATATTTATTAATTTTGACGGTTTTACAGGTAATAAATCTAGAATATATGGAAAAAATTTAAGGTCTGAGTTCAAAAATCTTCCTATTCTCACGCCGTTTATTTTAGAGAATAAATAAAGCTTTGTTGTCAAATAGGCGCCATAAATAATAGTATATATGTATGTATAAAAAAATGTATATATGAATAGTTTCGTTCATACGAAATTTGAAAAAAAAAAATAGATTTCTCTTGTCTATAATTGTTTCTGCTCAGAAAAAATGCAAATTTTTGCTGAAATTCTGCTCCTGGTTTTTGTGGTTTTTCTGAATTTTGAACGTAAGTGTAATATAATATTAAAATTAACGTTGTGTATACTCATCCATTATATTTTTATTTTCATTTATTTATTTTATTCTTGAATTTTTTTAAATCAAACGGGGGTTATATATATCGTTCTTTATTGTGAAAAAATTGAGCGAAAATTTATCAGGGTGCAGTTGAAACAAGCCTTAATGACTAGTAATATTTGAAGATGAAAATTAAAATAATTGTTGAAAAAAATTAATTTTTGAACAGAGGTAAGACAATTCTACAAAAAAATTACATTTTTAAACCGCAAATATGAATTTTCATCCAAAAAGTTAATTTTCAAACAGATAGTTGAATTTTAAACTCAAAATCAATTTTCAACTAAAGAGATGGATCTTTAACTGATAAGATAGATTTCTAGGAAAGTGGTACAAATTTCAACCAAGATTTTGAATTTTCAATGAAGAAAATTAATTTTCTATTCAGAAAAGATAAATTTATAATTAAACACAATAATGTTGAACCTAGTTTCCGAATTTCAAACTGAAAACTATTAATTTTGAACTAAAAATAGAATAGTTAAATTATTAGTTTAAATAATTAATTTTTAATAAAAAATTAATTTTCACGCAAATGTTGAATCTTCAATCAAATAGGAGAAGTTTAAACCAAAAGAGATGAATTCTGAATATTTTACTATCGGTACCCCACCCTTCTTCTTTGGAAAAAATTGGTTGTTATCAATAATAATATAGTTTTACACAATAATGAATTCTTTGAATAAGAATCTTTGTTAACTACTACTACTCATAATGTTATCAGTATACTATTTATACTGATAATTTTTCTGTAACGAAATTGTTAAGAAAATTGTTTAAACGAAAAAAGACCAGGATGTATTTGCTTCATAATAGAGGAAGTTATTTTTTTCAATAATAGACAAACCAAATTCTTCCTTTTGATCAATTAAAAAATAGAAATTTACAAAAAATACAAAATTTGTTAAAATACAAATACAAATCAAACAAATCAAATTTTGTATTCGAAATGATAATTTTTCGAGCTGGAAAAGGGAAGGGAAAACTTCTGTATCACCCTATCCCTTTCCCAGCTTTATGATTTCTTTACAAAAATTGTCAGAATCATTCTCTTTGAAACTGTATGATCAAAAAGTCTTTTCTATTAATGCGCCAACTTTGAATTATGTCGACGAAAAAAGTTTTTCTGTTTAAAACGGATGATTCTAATATTATAAATGAGCATAACTTCCTTAATCTTATATGGAGTGTATTGATATTATAATTCAATCGATTCGTCTTGAATCAACACAAATTTTCTATTCTCGCATCAACTTTAAATTATGAGGATGAGAAAATTTTTACCATAAAAATCAATTTTAGAAATATATGAAATACCATAACTTCCCCACTATTTGATAAAATTTACTGATATCGTAGGTCAATCGATCCGTCTTGCACCAAAGAATGTCTTACATTCTTGCATCAACTTTGAATTATGGTAATGAAAAAAGTTTTACTATAAAAAACCGTATTTTCAAATATTATGCATTACCATAGCTTCCACACTCTCCAGTGAAATGTATCAATATTATAGGTCAATCGATTCGTCTTGAATCAACAGAACTATTCTATTCTTGCATCAACTTTAAATT
>CAKNYM010048709.1:7452-22251 GCA_932195095.1 Andricus curvator
GTTCTAGTTAAAGATTCATCAGTTCAGTTAACAATTTATCTTTTTGGCTTAAAATTCAACTATTCTAGTTAAATGTTTACAATTTTATTTGAAAATTCATCACTTGGTTTGAAAATGTAACTATTTTTTTAAAGTTAATTTTTTTTTTAAAGTAATTTTTTTAACTGAAAATTTAACTTATTCCAATTGAAAATTCCATAGTTGTAGTTGAAAATTCATCTGTTTGGTTAAGCATTATTTGTTTTAACTTGAAATCTAATTATTTAATTTTTGGTTGACAATTTATCTTTTTTACTAAAAATTAATGTTTTTTGTTTGAAAATTCAAGTATTTCAGTTGAAGATTCATTGTTTTAGTTGAAAACTCTTATGTTTGGTTTAAAATTAATTTTTTCAACTAAAAATGTTACTATTCCATTTTCGGTTGAAAATTATTTTTTTTTTAGTTCAAAATTCAATTATTTGGTAGAAAGTTTGTCTTCTTTAATTAAAAATTCAACTATTTCGTTAAAAATTCATGTATTTTGTTGAAAGATTGTATTTTTTGGTAGAAAATTAATCTCCTTTTTCAAAAATGCATCTGTTTCATTGAAAATTCCTTTTTTTTTACTAAAAATGTAATTATTTAATTTTTGGTTGAAAAATTATCTTTTTTAGTTGAAAATTCTTCTTTTTTGGTAGAAATTAATCATCTTGGTTGAAAATTAATATTTTTGGTCAAAAATTCAATTGTTCTAGTTAAAGATTCATCAGTTCAGTTAACAATTTATCTTTTTGGTATAAAATTCAACTATTCTAGTTAAATGTTTACAATTTTATTTGACAATTCATCACATTTTTTTTCTAAATGTAACCATTTTTTTAAAAGTTTTTTTTTTGTTGAAATTGAATTGTTTAAGTTTTGGTTAACAATTTTTTTTTAGTAAAAATTAATTTTTTTTTTTGAAAGTTCAACTCATTCAGTTGAAGATCCATTGTTTTAGTTGAACACTCGTATGTTTGGTTTAAAATTAATTTTTTTAACTAAAAATGTTACTATTCCATTTTTGGTTGAAGAATATTTTTTTTTTTTAGTTCAAAATTCAACTATTTGGTTGAAAATTTGTCTTCTTTAATTAAAAATGCAACTATTTTGTTAAAAATTCATGTATTTTGTTGGAAGATTGTATTTTTTTGGTAGAAAATTAATCTTTTATTTTAAATTTAATTTTCTTGTTTAAAAATGCATCTTTTTGGTTTCAAATTTAACTATTCCAGTTAAAGATTCATAATTTTATTTGAAAATTCATCATATTGGTTGAAAATTGATCTATTGTGTTAAAAATCCGTTTTTTTTTGTTGAAAATTAATTTTTTCAACTGAAAGTTTAACAATTCCATTTTTTTTTAGAAATTGATTTTTTTTTTACTGGAAAATTTAAGTATTTTTTTTTTCAAAATTCATTTATTTTGCAATATTTTGCTCTGTTGTGTTAAAGGATGTTTAGAATGAACGTCATAAATTAAAATAAATGTCTGCGTTTTGCGGCAAATGTGAATATGTTACTTTTATTTGACCGGAAAATTGAAAAACTTGACCGGGAAAAACCGGGAAATGCCCGGAAATTTGAAATAGTCCGCTGAATCGCCACCCTGTTAATTTATTTTAATTTTTTTTCTGAAATTAAGTATTTAAACTAAATTTTGTTTTACCAATACAAAGAGTAGGTCGTTTATTATTGAAAAATGCAATTATTGTATAAAAAGATGTATTGGTTTCTATTTCTAAAAAAAACGGATCATTAATTTTAAAAATTCTATAGGAACTTTGGCTTGTTGCAATGGAGATACTTGGGCTTCGGAATTCGGAACTGTTATTGGTAGTTCTGAGCCTTTTCTCATTACAACAAGGAAACGAGTACCAAGAGGTAAAGTATAAACTATAAGTTTCTACAATTCAACAATTTATACAACTTTTTAATAATATATTTTTTTTTACTTTGTTGTAAAAATCTACAAGGTATTACAGAAAACTAAAGGATTTTACTTTTTTTTAATTTGGGTGTTTGACGTCATAAAAAGAGTTTTAATTTTACGTAAATTATTGTAGAAAATTACAAAAAAAATTTAATTTTTACAAACAATACTTCTAGAATCCGTATCAACGTTTCGAATTGTACTCTACTGCCAATTTTTGAAAGATATGTAATATATAAGTTTCTACAAGAAACTAAAATTTAAAAAACAAACACTTTTGCCAAGAATTTATGCTATTATAATAAATCACATTGAACTGTGGTTCCATTATTGAAAATTGAACAATAATTGATTTTACAGGACGATTCTGAATCTGTTCAAAATTAAGCAAGTTACAGGTTTTAACGTTAAAAATAGAAATTTTCCAATTTGAAAGCCTCAGTACTTAAACAAATGTAAACGTTCGATTGAAACTTTAAAAACTGTTCTTAATTTTAAAATAATTTCAAATTAATAGATTAATAATTAAACGCTCTTATTCAATTCCAAATCCTATTCAAATATTGTTTCAATCTAAAATATTACATTTTTAACCATTTAATTTGAAATTTTTTAATTAAGGATTACATTTTTTTGAATGTTTAGTAATATCTTACTTTTCTATTTGAAAGGAGCAGTTATAAATAAAATATTAAAAATTAAAAATTAAACAATTTTAAACTGAACTATTTAAAATAGAAAGCCTCGAATCGTTAATATTTCAGAGTGTTTAATTAAAACTTTGTACCTTACAATTTTAATTGTTCTATTTAACAAATTTTTAATATGTAAGTGAAATTATTGAATTTTGATGCATAAATAACAATTGAACAATTATCAATTCAGAAAAAATTTGAGTTAGTTTAAGAGATATTTACAAGTTTTGAGAAAATCCAAACTTAATTCAAAACTGGAAAATATTTTGAAAAATAAAACACTAAATTTAGATTTCTGAAGGCTTCTAAATAAAATTTTGAAGCTTTTCAAGGATCTTTAAAGGTTTTAAGAAAATCAAAAAAAAATCTTAAGTTTGCTGGGAAAATTTAAAATGATTTTTTATTTTGAAAAATTAATTTTAAAAGAATTTTAAAAGATTTAAAACAAAATTTGTTGAATAATAAATGAAAATTGAACAATTATTAATTTGCAACATAACCGGGCAAGTTTAAAATGTATTTAAAAGTTTTAAAAAGATTCCAAAATAATTTAAAACGTGAAAAAATTTTAAACCATTTGATACACAATGTAGATTTTTGAAGATTTCGAACACAAAATTTGTAGCTTTTCAAGCAATTTAAAAGGTTTTAAATGAATAAAAAATGTGTATCAAAGATTCTAGAAAAACTAACAATATATTTTTTTTTTGAAAAATTAATTTAAAAAGAATATTTAATAAGATTTCCAAAATTGTCAAAAAATAATTTTTTTTTACTTTTGCAGGATTTTAAAAAAAAATGTGGGAAAAATTCGAGTTTCAAATTAATAATATTATCATTAGATTCCTGGAGATTTTTTAAATTATTTTTTTAAAACGAATTTTCAAGAAAATATTTAAAAAGACTTCAAAACAAATTTTAATGTATAAATTAATGTTTCTAGCTTAAAATTGCTTAAAATGATATAATTTTGAAAATTTATTAATTAAAAGTATAAAAGTTAAAATTTTGCAGTTTAAAGGCTTTTCATAAAAAAAATTTCAGTTCAAAAGTATTAAAAGCTTCCATTTTATACACGTAAATTATTTATCGTTTGAATTAACATTTTTTGAAGCTTTAAGTTTAAAAGTTTAAAATTCAAAAGTCAGTTTTTATAACTTTAAATGAAAATTTTTCTATCATCAAGAGTTCGAACCTTTTAATTTCAATGACCGTGATCAATTCTTTCTCAATTGTTCAATTTCTATCTTCAGTCAAAAAGTTGTTCTTTTTCAACCTAAGAACGACAAATATCGAGAAAAAAAAATGTTATCTTTATGTAGTTTAATATTGTGAAAAAAAAAATCATTAATTAATTCATCGTTGTAAAATATAAAAATCAATAAGCAAATATTTCCATTGAAATATTCAAATAATTTTAACTTTATATTTTTATGAAAGTTTGAATTATTAATAACATTTTAAACTAATTTCATAAAAAATTAAAACATATTTAATATATTTTTTAAATCTGAATTTGATACTCATTTCACATCACAAACATTGACAAAAATTACGTAAATGGAATAGAGTTATTTTAAATATAAATAAACTTTTAAGTTTTATTATACAAATTATATCCAATATTGAATTATATAATTTCAAATGATATAATCAATTTGAAAAAAATGTGAGTTAGTTTAAGACTTTAAGAGATATTTACCAGTTTTGAGCTCGGTTTTGAGAAGATCCAAACTCAATTTAAAACTGAAAAAGATTTTGAAGAATAAAAAACTAAATTTAGATTTTTGAGGATTTCGAAATAAAATTTTGAAGCTTTTTACTGATCTTTGAAGGTTTTGAGAAATAAAAAAATTTCTTAACTTTGCTGGGAAAATGATTTTTTATTTTGAAAAATTAATTTCAAGAGAATATTTAAAAAGATTAAAAAAATTTCTTGAATAATAAATAACAATTGAACAATTATTGATTTGGAAAATAATCGAGTAAGTTTAAAATATATTTAGAAGTTTTGGAAAGATTCCAAAATAATTTGAAACGTGAAAAGATTTCAAAAAATTTAAAACACAATGTAGATTTTTGAAGATATCGAACACAACATTTATAAGCTTTTTAAGGATTTTTAAAGGTTTTAAATGAATAAAAAATTTGTATCAAAATTCGTAGAAAAACTAACAATAATTTTTTGTTTGAAAAATTAATTTAAAAAGAATATTTAATAAGATTTCCAAAATTTTCAAAAAATAATCTGGATGATTTTAAGGTAATTTTTTTTTGCAAGATTTTCCAAAAATTTTTGGAAAAGTTAGAGTTCCAAGATAATAAAATTATTATTAGATTCCTGCAAAGTTTTTAAATCATTATTTTTTTAAACAAATTTTTAAGCAAATATTTAAAAAGATTTCAAAACAAATTTTAATGTATAAGTTAATGTTTCTAGCTTAAACTTGCTTAAAATAACATAATTTGAAAAATTCATACATTTTTTTATTCATTCTTCAATTCATATCATTGAAAATGATAGAGTGGATTTCTTTTTTTTTTAATTTTAACTGTACAATGTATAAAAGTTAAAAAATTGAAATTTTGCAGTTTAAAGGCTCTTTTAATTAAAAAAATTTCAATTGAAAAGTTTTTAAAGCTTTCATATTATACGCGAAAATTGCTAAGCGTTTGAATTAATTTTTTTAAAGTTTTAATTTGATAAGTTTAAAATTCAAAAGTATTCCACTTTGAGTGTTTTAATTTGCTGTTCAGTTTTTATAACTTTAAATGAAAAAAATTTTATTTTCAAGAGTTCGAACCTTTTAATTTCAATGACCGAGATCAATTCTTTCTCAATTGTTCAATTTCTATCTTCAGTCAAAAAGGTTGTTCTTTTTCGACCTAGGAACGACAAATATTGAGAACATTAAAAAAAAATTTAATCTTCATGTAGTTTAATATTGTGAAAAAAACAATCATTAATTAATTCATCGTTGTAAAATATAAAAATCAATAAGCAATTATTTCCATTGAAACATTCAAATAATTTTTACTTTATATTTTTATGAAAGTTTGAATTATTAATAAAATTGTAAACTAATTTCATAACAAATTAAAACATATATTTTTTAAATCTGAATTTGATACTCATTTCACATCACAAACATTGACAAAAATTACATAAATGGAATAGAGGTATTTTATATATAAATAAACTTTTAAGTTTTATTATACAAATTATATCCAATATTGAATTATACAATTTCAAATTATATAATCAATTTGCAAAAAATGTTAGTTAGTTTAAGAGATATTTACGAGTTTTGAGATCGGTTTTGAGAAGATCCAAACTTAATTTAAAACTGAAAAAGATCTTGAAGAATAAAAAACTAAATTTAGATTTATGAAGATTTCGAAATAAAATGTTGAAGCTTTTTATTGATCTTTCAAGGTTTTGAGAAAATAAAAAAAATTTCTTAACTTTGCTGGGAAAATTTAAAATGACTTTTTATTTTGAAAAATTAATTTCAAGAGAATATTTAAAAAGATTAAAAAATTTGTTTGAATAATAAATAAAAATTGAACAATTATTGATTTGGAAAATAATCGAGTAAGTTTAAAATATATTTAGAAGTTTTGAAAAGATTCCAAAATAATTTGAAACGTGAAAAGATTTCAAACATTTAAAACACAATGTAGATTTTTGAAGATATCAAACACAAAATTTATAAGCTTTTTAAGCATTTTGAAAGGTTTCAAATTAATAAAAAATTTGTATCAAAATTCCTAGAAAAACTATCAATAATTTTTTGTTTGAAAAATTAATTTAAAAAGAATATTTAATAAGATTTCCAAAATTTTCAAAAAAGAATCTGGATGATTTTAAGGTAATTTTTTTAATATTGCAAGATTTTCCAAAAATTTTTGGGAAAGTTCGAGTTTCAAGATAATAAAATTATTATTATATTCCCGGAAAGTTTTTAAATTATTTTTTTGTTAAACAAATTTTTAAGCAAATATTCAAAAAGATTTTAAAGCAAATTTTAATGTATACATTAATGTTTCTAGCTTAAAATTGTTTAAAATGATATCATTTTGAAAATTTATAAATTAAAAGTATAAAAGTTAAAATTTTGCAGTTTAAAGGCTTTTCATTAAAAAATTTTCAGTTAAAAAGTGTTAAAAGCTTCCATTTTATACACGTAAATTATTGATCGTTTGAATTAAATTTTTTAAGCTTTAATTTTAAAAGTTTAAAATTCAAAAGTATGTATTTCACTTTGAGTGTTTTAATTTGCGGTTCAGTTTTTATAACTTCCATGTTTTTGGTTGAAAATTTAAATATTTGTTTGAAAATTCTTCATTTCAGTTGAAAATTCATCTTTTTGGTGAAAAATTTAACTATTTTCTTGAAAAATCGTTCTTTTTTGGTTGAAAATTTATTTCTTAACTTGAAATTTAACTATTTCAGTGTCAGATAATTATATCATTCTAGTTGAAAGTTAATCTCCTTGGTTGAAAATTTAACTAGTTTCTGGAAAATACGTTTTTTTTAAATTAAAAATTAACTTTTCAACTGGAAATTTAAATATTCCATTTTTTGTTTGAAAATTGATCTTTTTTAGTTGAAAATTCAAGTTTTTGGTTTCAAGATAATATTATTATTAGATTTCTGGAGATTTTTTAAATGATTTTTTTCTAAACAAATTTTCAAGAGAATATTTAAAAAGATTTCAAAGCAAATTGTAATGTATACATTATTGTTTTTAGCTTAAAATTGCTTAAAATGATATAGTTTTGAAAATGTATAAATTAAAAGTATAAAAGTTAAAATTTTGCAGTTTAAAGGCTTTTCATTTTAAAAATTTCAGTTGAAAAGTGTTAAAAGCTTCCATTTTATACGCGTAAATTATTGAGCGTTTGAATTAACACTTTTTTAAGCTTTAATTTTAAAAGTTTAAAATTCAAATGTATGCTTCTTTGAATGTTTTAATTTGCAGTTCAATTTTTATAATTTCAAGTGAAAAAATGTTTTATCTTCAAGAGTTCGAATCTTTTAATTTCAAGGACCATGATCAATCCTTTCTCAAATTGTTTAATTTCTATCTTCAGTCAAAAAGTTGTTCTTTTTCGACCTAGTATGACAAATATTGAGAACATTGCAATTACATAATTTTAAATGACATATATGATGTCCAATCGATTGCTATATATTTCAAAAAAAAACTTCAAATGTAAGGTTCTTTGTTGTTTAATAATGATTATTCATCATTGTCTTTTAATATTTTACCATTCCTTAAAATTTTAAACTTAAAAGCTTTTTTTTTGTAATAGCAATCATGTATACATGATCGCATCTTAATTTAAAATTATCGCATCTTAATTTAAAATTATCTCATTGCAATATTCTAAATATTTGTCATCCTAGGTCTTGTAGAAAATTAAAACTACAATAAAATACAACAATGTAGAAAAAAATACAACAAAAGTACAAAATTCGTCTCAATAATAGAAAAAAGTTGTACTGCCCTGTAATTTTGGTTGTAATTTATTGTATTTATTTGTAGATTCCTGTGATAATAGTTTTAGTTTTCTGTACTCTTTGGTAAAAATTTTTCCACCAGGGGTGATGGACATAGTTTTTGAATTATTTTCTAAATTTAATGAGAATTTCAATTTTAATTTGAATTTTTCGCTTTTAGAAGTACAAATTCTTCTCCTTAAATAAAAAAAATAATGTTGCAGGAACAAACGGTGCTGTTTCGTGGTTCGGACTTTTAGTTTCGCTATTAGGTGGACTATTTGTGGGTTTTTTCCATTACGTGACTGTGCTCTACACTGTTGATTCAGCGATTTTAGGATTGGCTGCTCCTCAGTGGCCTATAATAATTGCTGGAGGAATCAGTGGACTGCTGGGCAGTATAGTTGATTCAATTCTCGGAGCCACACTTCAGTACTCTGGTAATTAAAATTAGACTTCTTTCCTTTCAAAAAAAAGTTATGATTTAATATCAGGGTTGCTAAATGACCTGGAAGACCCCGAAGATCTCAAAAAGTGATAGAATTTTTTTAAATTTCTGGAAAACCTGGAAAAGTCATGGAATTTTTAAAAAGTGGCTGCGATTTCTTTAGTCGCACCTATTTCAAAGTTTTAACATTTATTTTAATACTCTAGTGAAAATTTGTAATTTATGAATTTATATGGTTTGATTTTTTTTACTAATAAATATAATATGATCGAGGGGTCCATCACTCTTGAAATCTGGTATACAATTCGAGAAATCTTTTGAATTCTTTGAAATCATTGAAGTCTTTGTGAAATATTTTGAAATTTTTTAAATCTTTGAAAAACTTGTGAAATCTACTGAAGAATTTTGAAATCTTTTTGCAATATCTTTGCAATCTTTAAAATTTTTGCGAAATTTTAAAATCTACTGAAATATTTTGAAATTAATTTTTTTTTTCGCTGTTCTTAAGAAACTTCCCCTATCTCTCGATTTTTCTCTTAAATGCGAACTGAATTAATAGAACCCAGCAAGAAAATCCAGCTATTCTTGGCTGAAAAGTCTACTTTTATATTTTTGGTTCAGAACTCATCTCTTTTGGTTAAAATTCTACTATTTGGTTGAAAATTTCAGTATTTTCTTGAAAATTCATCTATTTTGTTAAAAAGTCCTCTTTCTTTTTGTTTTTTTGAACATTCGTCTTTTTGGATAGAATATTGAAAATTCACCTTTCGTAGTTTAAAATTCATCTTTCTTGGTTGAAAATTCAACTTTCTTCTTAAAAATTCGTCTTTTTGGTTTATGAATTAAACTATTTGGTGGAAAATTAAACTATTTGGTGGAAAATTAAAATATTTTGTTGAAAATTCCAATTTTTTCGTTAAAAAAACTTTTTTTATTTTTCGGTAAAAAAATCAACTGTTTTGTTGAGCATTTGTCTTTTTTTTATAGAAACTTCATCCTTTTGAATTGAAAATTCAAATATTTTGTTAAAAATTTAATTATTTTGTTGTAAATGCAACTGTTTTGTTGAACATTTGTCTTTTTCATAGAAACTTCATTTTTTTGAATTGAAAATTTATATTTTTTGATTGAAAATTCGTCTTTCTTGTTTGAAAATTCAACTTTTCAGGTTGAAAATTCAACTCTTTTGTTAAAAATTTAATTTTTTTGTTGAAAATGCAACTGCTTTGTTGAACATTTCTCTTTTTCGTTTTTAAATAATACTGTTTGGTTGAAAATTCGCCTTTAGGGATTGAAAATTCGATCATCTGGTTGAAAATTGTTTTGTAGATTGAAAATTCAACTAGTTTGTTAAAAATTTAATTCTTTTGTTGAAAATGGAACTGTTTTTTAAATAGTTCTCTTTTTCGTTCTTAAATTCAACTGTTTTGTTGAAAATTCATCTTTCGGGATTGAAAATTCACTATTTTTTCAAATTGAAAATTCATCTTTAAAGTTCAATCTTTTTTTTGTTTAAAAATTCAATCATCTGGTTAAAAATTCCAATTTTTTCCTTAAAAAATCTGTTCTTTTTTCTTTTTGGTCAAAAATTCAACGGTTTTCTTGAGCATTTGTCTCGATTTTTCTCTTAAATGCGAACTGAATTAATATAATCCAACAAGAAAATCCAGCTGTTCTTGGCTGAAAAGTCTACTTTTATATTTTTGGTTCAGAAATCATCTCTTTTGTTTAAAAATTCTACTATTTTCTTAAAAAGTAATCTTTTTTATTGAGATTTCAACTGTTTTTCTGAAATTCGTTTTTTTTTTATAGAAAATTCGTCCCTTTTGATTAAAAATTCATATTTCTTGGTAATAAAATCGTCTTTCCTGGTTGAATCTTCATTTTTCTTTGTTACAAATAAACTTTTTTGTTTAAAATTCAACTATCTTCTGGAAAAATCGTTTTTAGGCTTGAAAATTCAACTATTTAGTTGATAATGCAACTGTTGTTAGTGGAAATTTTATATTTTTAGTTTGTCAAGTATTTGGTTAAAAATTCAACTATGTTGTTAAAAATGTAATTATTTTGTTGAAAAGTTAACTATTTTGTACAAAAATCATGTTTTTTGTTCGAAAATTCCTTTGATTTGTTGAACATTTGTCTTTTTGGATAGAAAATTTGTGTTTTTGGATTGAAAATTCACCTGTTTGGTTAATAATTCTAATATTTTGTTGAAAACTTAACTTTTTGGTTGAAAATTCATCTCTTTTTATAGAGAATCGTTTTTGGTTAAAAATTTCACTACTTTGTTCAAAATTATTTTTCTTTTAAGAATATTCATGTCTTTGGTTGAAAATTCATTTATTAAGTAAACTCTGCATCTTTAAATTTAAAATTGAAATCTTTCAAATCTTTGTTAAACCTTTGAAATGTTTAGATTTTTGGGAAATCTTTAAAATATTTCAAAATCTTCTATATATTTTTAAATCTTTAAAATCTTTAGAAATCTTTGAAACCTTCTGAAATATTTTGGAATCTTTGAAATATTTCTGCAACCTTCAAAATTTTTGCGATATCTTTGAAACATTCTGAAATATTTTGAATTCTTTGAAATCGTTTGAAATTTTTTGAAATATTTGTGAAAGCTTTACGAAATCTTTACAAACTTCTGAAATATTTTGAGATCTTTTTAAATCTTTTAAAATCTTTGAAATCTTTCTGCAATCTTCAAAATTTTTGCGCAATCTTTGAAACCCTTTGAATTCTTTTCAAATGTTTTAAATATTTATTAAATCTTTGAAATGTTTCTGCAACCTTGAAAAATTTTTGCGAAATCTTTGAAATCTTCTGAAATATTTTTAAATCATTGAAATATTTTGAAATTTTTGAAATTTTATGAAATCGTTTGAAATAATTGTGAAATATTTCAATGATTTGCGAAATTTTTGAAAACCTCTGAAATATTTTGAAATATTTTGGAATCTGAAATCTTTTAAATCATTTAAATCTTGCTATATCTTTGAAATCGTCGGAAATCTTTTAAAGTCGGTGTGAAATCTTTAAAATCTTTGTGAAATCTTTAAAATCTTTGAGTACTTCTTAAATATTTTGGAAATTGAAATCTTTAAAATCTTTAGAAGTCTTTGAAACCTTCTGAAATATTTTTAAATATTTTGGAATCTTTGAAATATTTCTGCAACCTTCAAAATTTCTGCGAAATCTTCGAAACCTTCTGAAATATTTTGAAATCTTAAAAAAAATTTGAAATGTTTTGAAATATTTTTGAAATATTTGCGAAATGTTTAAAAACTTCTGAAATATTTTGCGATCTTTTTAAATTTTTCGAAATCTTTGAAATCTTTCTGCAACCTTGGAACAATTTTGCGAAATCTTCTGAAATATTTTTAAATCTTTGAAGTATTTTTGCAACCTTCAAAATTTTTGCGAAAAATCTGAAATTTTTTGAAATCCTTGAAATCTTTTAACATTTTTTGAAATCTATGTGAAATCTTTCAAATCTTTGCGAAATCTTTGAAAACTTCTGAAATATTTTGAAATCTTTCGGAATCTGAAAACTTTTAAATCTTTCAAATCTTACTAAATCTTTGAAATCGTGGGAAATGTTTTAAAATCTTTGTGAAATATTTCGAAATCTTTGAAAACTTTTGAAATTTTTTGAAATCTTTCAAATCTTTGCGAAATCTTTGAAAACTTTCGAAATATTTCGAAATCTTTCAAATCTTTGCGAAATCCTTGAAAACTTCTGAAATATTTAGAAATCTTTATTAAATCTTTGAAATCTTTCTGCAACCTTACAATATTTTGCGAAATCTTCTGAAATGTTTTTAAATAATTGAAATATTTTGAAATTTTTGAGATCTAATGAAATCTTGTAAATCTGTCAAATTTTCGTAAATCTTTGAAATAGATGGAAATATTTTGAAATCTTCAAGATTGTTTTGAAATCTTTGAAATCTTTTGAAATTTGTTAAATCTTTATTAAATCTTTGAAATCTTTCTGCAACCCTGGAAAAATTTTGCGAAATCTTTGAAATCTTCTGAAATATTTTTAAATCATTTAAATATTTTGAATTTTTTGAAATGTTATGAAATCGTTTGAAATCTTTGAAATCTTTGCGAAATCTTTGAAAACTTTTGAAATATTTTGAAATATTTTGGAATCTTTGAAATCTTTGTTATATATTTGAAATCTTTCTGCAACCTTAAAAAAATTTTGCGAAATCTTTGAAACCTTCTGAAACATTGTGAAATCTTATGAAATCTTTTGAAATCTTTGAAATCTTTGAAAACTACTGAAATCTTTTGAAATCTTTTGGAATCTGAAATATTTTCAATCTTTCAAAACTTATAAAATCTTTTAAGACCTTTGTGAAATTTTTCAAATCTTTATGAAATCTGTCTGAAATCTTTAAATTTTTTTCGAAGTCTTTTAAAATCTTTAAATCTGGTGTATGGTACACTCAAAAGTCAAGTGGTGAACCCTTCGATATGATTATAATAATTCCAGACTTTTAAGAAATTTTATATTAATATCAATGATAATTGTTTATAATTAAATAACTTTCGAAAATTCTGCATTAATGAATAATGACATAAGAAATTCTTGGTAAATTAGTCACCTGGAAAACCAGGAAAAGTTATGAAATTTTGAAATGGAAATTCTTCAGCAACCCTGTTATTCAAAACGTTCTTGAAAATATATTAAATTATTCATAAAAATAATGATTAATAAATAATGAAACTACAGTTTCTGATAAGAAATATTTTATTAGGAATCGACGAGAAAGGATATATTGTCGAGAGACCAGGAAAGGGCGTGAAACACATCAGCGGAAGGCAAATATTAGATAATCACAGTGTTAATCTCTTATCTACTATAATTATGGGACTCAGTCTTCCGCGGATAGCAAATTTACTTTGGCCATAATTACTTATAAATAAGGTAAAAAGGCGGCTCTTTAAAAAAGAGATTGAATTGATATTCTTATTTGTTTAAGTGCTGCTAAAATGAATAATCAATGCTAAATTGGTTAGAACTGGAGATCAAGACTTTTCTTCATGGTATTTTGAGTGCTTTTTTATATAAAATTTGGCTTTACGAACCTGCAGTATGAAAAATTGTTAAGTTAATTATATATTTATAATTATTATATTAACATTTATAATTGTTTTTTTACTATAAGAATTATTATAGTTTTTTTTCAATTTCGTATGAAGACAATATTGTGATTTTTGTAATAATGTAAGAAGGTGAGAAATTATATAAAATAATTTTAATTTTTCAATGTTTACTCTTTTCTTAATTAACTTAACTGAAATAATTTATTTTTTGATGAGTGTATTTTTAAATTAGTAAAAAAATATTAAAGATGTTACTTAAAATATAGTTTTATTTCGAATAGTACACTATTTTCTTGACTTCTTATCGTATAGTTTACTTTGTACATTAACAAAAATAAATTAATATAATAACAAGTCTGTATACTTATATACTATTTTGAGTGATGACCAGTCAAGTGAATTGATTTTCTTCTGGTTAAATTAGATTACAAGATATAATAAATACTCTGGTTTTATTAACATTTGGTACACAATTTGCTAGGCGAAAAACATAAATAAATTTATTATTGACAGGATTGCTACAGGTCAGGAAATTCCAGAAAGTCAGGGAATGTCAGGAAAAACCTGACAGAGTCAGGAAATTTTCTATAAACTGAAGTTGAAGATAACTTGATTATTTTGTTGAAAATTAAACAATTTTGTTAAAAAGTCATTCTTTTTGGTTGAAAATTCAACTGTTTTGGTAGAAATGGTACCTTTTTTGGTTAAAAATCACTACTGTTTGTTTGAAAATTAATCTGTTTTGGTTGAGGATTCAACTATTTTGTTGAAAGTGGAACTATTTTGTTAAAAATTCAGTTTTTTTGTTGAAGATTTATTATTTTAGTTGAAAAACTCTTTCTTTGTTCAAAATTGAACTATTTTGTTAAGAATTATTTTTTGTTTGAAAATTAATTTTTTTAACTGAAAATTTAACTATTATGTGCCTGTTTAAAAATTCATGAACTTTGTTAAAAATTAATCTTTTTTTCGTAGAAAATTGAACTTCTTGGTTAAAAATTTGCATTTTTGATTAAATATTCAACTATTCCACTTCAAAAATCATCATTTGAGTTAATAATTCAACAATTTG
>CAKNYM010048709.1:22261-38923 GCA_932195095.1 Andricus curvator
TATTCCACTTCAAAAATCATCATTTGAGTTAATAATTCAACAATTTGGTTAAAAAGTCATTCTGTTTTGTTAAAAATTCAATAATTTCGTCTTTTTGGGTTGAAAATTCAACTGTTTTGGTAGAAATGGTACCTTTTTTGGTTAAAAATTACAACTGTCTGTTTGAAAATTAATCTGGTTTGGTTGAAGATTCAACTATTTTGTTTGAAAATGGAATTATTTTGTTAAAAATTCATTTGTTTGGTTGAAGATTCATGATTTTAGTTCAAAAAGTTTTTTTTGTTGTTCAAAATTGAAACAATTTTGTTAAAAATTAATTTTTTTAACTGAAAATTTAACTATTACATGCTTGGTTGAAAATTCATGAATTTTAAAAAAAATTAATCTTTTTTTTAGTAGAAAATTAAACTTCTTGGTTAAAAATTTGCATTTTTTATTACATATTCAACTATTCCAGTTCAAAAATCATCATTTGAGTTAATAATTCAACAATTTGATTAAAAAGTCATTCTTTTTTGTTAAAAATTCAATAATTTCGTCTTTTTGGGTTGAAAATTCAACTTTTTTGGTAGAAATGGTATCTTTTTTCGTTAAAAATCACAACTGTTTGTTTGAAAATTAATCTATTTTGGTTGAGGATTCAACTATTTTGTTGAAAGTGGAACTATTTTTTTAAAAATTCAGTTTTTTTGTTGAAGATTCATTATTTTAGTTGAAAACTTTTTTTTCTTCAAAATTGAACTATTTTGTTAAAAATGATTTTTTGCTTGAAAATTAATTTTTTTTAACTGAAAATTTAACTATTATATGCGTGGTTAAAAATTCATGAATTTTGTTGAAAATTAATTTTTTTTTTGATAGATAATTAAACTTCTTGGTTAAAAATTTGCATTTTTGATTAAATATTCATCTATTCCAGTTGAAAAACCATAATTTGAGTTAATAATTCAACAATTTGGTTAAAAAGTGATTCTTTTTTGTTAAAAATTAAAAAATTTCGTCTGTTTGGGTTGAAAATTCAACTGTTTTGGTAGGAATGGTACCTTTTTTGGTTAAAAATCACAACTGTTTGTTTGAAAATTAATCTGTTTTGGTTGAGGATTCAACTATTTTGTTTGAAAATGGAACTACTTTGTTAAAAAAATTCATTTTTTTGGTTGAAGATTCATTTTTTTAGTTGAAAATTATTTTTTTTTAACTGAAAATTTAACTATTACATGCTTGGTTGAAAATTTATCTTCCTCGATTGAAAATTCAACTATTTGGTTGAAAATTCATTAATTTTGTTAAAAATTAATTTTTTTTGGTAGAAAATTAATTTACCTGGTTGAAAATTTATTTATTTTTATTAAATATTTAACCATTACAGTTCAAAATACATCATTTAAGTTGAAAATTCAACAATTTGGTAAAAAAGTTATTCTTTTTTGTTCAAAATTCAATTGCCTTGTTAGAATTTCGTCTTTTTGAGTTGAAAATGAATTTGTTTTGGTTGAGGATTCAACTATTTTTGGTTCAAAATTAAAATCTTTTTGGTTGAAATATCAACTATTAAATTTTTTATTGAGAATTCATTTTTTTTCTGAAAATTCGATTACTTAATTGAAACTGGAACTACATTGTTAAAAATTCATTTTTTTGGGTTGAAGATTAATTATTTTAGTTAAAAAACCTTTTTTTTGTTCAAAATTTAACTATTTCCTTCAAAATTCGATTTTTTTATTTGAAAATTAATTTTTTAACTAAAATTCTAACTATTACATGATTGCTTGAAAATTTCTCTTCCTTCGTTAGAAATTAAACTATGTGCTTGAGAATTCATGCATTTTGTTAAAAATTAATCTTTTTTGGTAGAAAATTAATCTTCCTGGTTGAAAATGTATTTATTTTTCTTAAATGTTCAACTATTCCAGTTCAAAATTCATCATTTGAGTTAAAAATTCAACAATTTGGTTAAAAAGTCATTCTTTTTTTGTTGAAAATTTAACTGGTTTGTTAGAATTTCGTCTTTATTGGTTGAAAATTAATCAATTTTGGTTGAGGATTCAATTATTTTGATGAAAATTTGTATTTTTGGGATGAATTCAACTGTTTTTGGTTTAAAATAAAAATATTTTTTGCTTGAAATATCAACTATCCCATTTTTCGTTAAGAATTCGACTACTTAGTTGAAAGTGGAACTACTTAGTTAAAAATTATTTTTTTGTTTTGTTGAAAATTGATTATTTTTTTAACTGAAAATTTAACTATTACATGCTTGGTTGAAAATGTATCTTCTTCCGTTGAAAATTCAACTATTTGTTTGAAAATTAATGTATTTTGGTTAAAAATTAATTTTTTTTTTGGTTGAAGATTAATTATTTCAGTTAAAAAACCTTTTTTTGTTCAAAATTGAAGAATTTTGTTAAAAATGCTTATTCTTTAAACTTTTTTTTGGAACTAAAAATGTAACTATTCCATGTTTGGTTGATAATTTATCTTTTTCAGTTGAAATGAAAATTCAACTATTTGGTTCAAAATTCATGTATTTTCTTAAAAATTAATCTTTTTTTGGGTAGAAAATCAAACTTCTTGGTTAAAAATGTATATTTTCGATTAAATATTTAACTATTCCAGTTAAAAATTTATCATTTAAGTTAAAAATTAATCATTTTAATTTAAAATTCAACTATTCCAGTTGAAGATTCACAATTTTAGTTGAAAATTCATCACTTTGACTGAAAATTGAACTATTTTGTTAAAAATTCGTTTTTTTTCGTTGAAAATTAATTTTCATTTCATTTTTGGTTGAAAAAATCTCTTTTTTTTTAAAATAAAAATTGATCTTTTTATTTTGTTAAGAGTTGATGTATTTTGGTAGAAAATAAATCTTTTTGGTCGAAAATTCATGTATTTTGTTGAAATTGGTCCTTTTTGATAGAAAATTAATCTATATATCTAATTTATTTATTTAATTTAACAGTATGGTTGACCTTTTTTTCTCTCTTGACTGAAAAATTTTTCTTAGTTGAATATTAAAATCTAGTTGAAAATTCGTCTTTTTCGTTGAATTTAACTGTTTTTGATTTAAAATCAAAATCTTTTTTTGTCTGAAATATCAACTATTTCATTTTTGTTGTGAATTCATCTTTTTCGCTTGAATTTAACTGTTTTTTTATTTCAAATTAAAGTCTTTTTTGATAGAAATTTACTCTTCTTGGTGAAAATTTAATTATTAGGTTGTGTGTTCCTTAACTTCACATATTCGGTTGAAAATTCATGTATTTTGTTAAAATTTTTTTCTTTAAACCGAAAATTAAACTATTACATTTTTTGCTAAAAAAATAAATTTTGTTCGTTAAAAACTGAGCTTTTTTAGTTAAAAATTTAACTGTTTGGTTAAAAATTCATGTATTTTGTTGAAAATTCGTGTATTTTGTTGAAAATTCAGGTATTTTGTTGAAAGTTCGTGTATTTTGTTGCAAATTTATGTATTTTGATACAAAATAAATCTTGGTTGAAAATTAAATTTTTATTATTATTTTTATTTAATTTATTTTATTTATTATTATTTTTTATTATTAATTTTTATTAATTTATCTAATTTAAAATTAAAATCTTTGTTGGTTGAAATATCAACTGACCCATTTTTTGTGGAAAATTTATTATTTTTTTTTTTTTTTATAGAAATGTAATCTTCTTGGTTGGAAATTCATCTGTTTGGTTGAAAATGTAACTATTTCGTTGAAAATTTATTTTATTTGGTTGAAAATTTAATTTCAATTTAATCTAGTTTAGGGAAAAAATTTAACTGTTTTGTTGAAAATTCGTCTTTTATGGTAGAAAAGTAATCTCATTAGTTGAAACTTTGGTTGAAAAATTAATTTTTTCATGTGTTTTTTTTTTGTTTTGAAAATTGGTCTTTTTTGATAGAAAATTCAACTTTTTCGTTACAAATGATTTCTTTTGCTTGAAGATTCACCATTTTAGTCAAAAATTCATCTCTTTGGTTGAAAACTTTATTATTTTGTTGAAAATTAGTTTTTTTGGTTGAAAATTAATTTTTTAAATTGAAAATGAAACTATTCCATTTTTGCCTGAAAATTGATCTTTTTTATTTGAAAATTCATTTATTTGGTCGAAAAGTCGTCTTTTTTGATTGAAAGTTCAAGTATTTTGGTAGAAAACTCATATTTTTGGTTTGAAAATTCAACTCTTTTGTTGAAAATACCACGTTTTCGTTGAAAATTCAACTATTTGGTTAAAAATTATTTCTTTTGGTTGAAGATTCACCAATTTAGTCAAAAATTCATGTTTTTGGTTGAAAATTTTATTATTTTGTTGAAAATTAGTTTTTTCAGTTGAAAATTAATTTTTTAAATTGAAAATCTAACTACTCAATTTTTTCCTGAAAATTGATCTTTTTTATTTGAAAATTCATTTATCTTGTCGAAAATTCGTATTTTTGGTCTAATTCAACTGTTTTTGATTGAAAATTAAAATATTTGTTGGTGGAAAATTCAACTATTTTGTTAAAAATTCCTTTTTTTAGTTGAAAATTAATTGTTTCGACTGAAAATTTAATTGTTTTATTTTTGGTTCAAAATTGTTCTTTTTGAGTTGAAAACTCAACTATTTGGTTGAAAATTCATATATTTTACGTATGTCCTACGTAATTTATGAATGACTTTTTATAAAATTCGGTATGACTGTCATCACTAAAAATGTTTGAAACAAAATTTATAAACAAAATTTATTTATTGCATTAAAATTATTGATCTCCTAAATGTAAGGTTTTTTTGTACCTAAAAGAAAAATGTATAACAATCAGGGAAAATGAAAAATTGATCAGGAAAAGTCAGGGAATTTCGAAATTGGCATTTTGTAGCAACCCTGAATTGACAATCAGATTTGTAATCTGCGAATTCCAAATTTGAACATTTGAAATATAAACATTTGAAATTTGAAAAACGTGAGCCGTCGTGGGACGCCAGGCAGAAGTGATAACTTCATATGATATACATTAAAGTGGTTTTTCTTTGAACTTTTATCATATCATATGATATTGTATCATACCGTGTCATATTACATCATATTGTATTATATCGTATCATATACTGTGATAGTGTATCATAATGTAGCATATTATGCCATATTGCATCGTGTTGCAATATATTGTATGATACTGTATCATATTATATCATAGTGCCTATATGATATTGTATCACATTGTATGGTATTGCATTATATTGTATTATTTTATATCATATTTTATCATGGCATATGATATTGTATCATACAGTATCATAGTGTAACTTGGTACACAATGATGTATATCATATCCTACTGTATCATATTGTATGATATTATTTCGAAATGTATCGCATTGCATCATATTGTATTATGCTGTATCATATTATATCATATCATGTGATATTGCATCATATCATATGATATTGTATCATATAATATGATATTGTATCATATGATATTCTATCGTAACATATGATATTGTATCATATCCTATGATATTGTATCATGGCATATGATATTGTATCATATAGTATCATAGTGTAACTTGGTACATAATTCTGTATATCATATCATACTGTATCATATTGTATGATATTATTTTGAAATGTATCGCATTGCATCATATTTCATTATGCTGTATCATATTATACCATATCATGTGATATTGTATCATATCATATGATATTGTATCATATCTTATGATATTGTATTATATGATATTGTATCATATGATATGATATTGTATCATATAGCGTGATATTATATCATATTGTACAATGCTGTATTATATTGTGCCATTTTGTATCATATTTATTGTATTGCATCATACTGTATCGTTTACATCATAGTGTATCATATTGTATGATACTGCATCATAATCCGTCATATTATACGACATTGTATCATACTGTATCATATTACATCATATTGTAGTATATTGAATTATATAGTATCATATTGTGCCATATAGTGTGATAGTGTATCAAACTGAGTATATTGTGCCATATTGTATCATATTGCATCGTAATGCATCATATTGTATGATATTGTATCATATTCTATCATAGTATATGATATTGTATCACATTGTATGGTATTACATTATATTGTATTATTTTATATCATATTGTATCATGGCATATGATATTGTATCATATTGTATCATGGAATATGATATTGTATCATAGTGCATCATTATAGTGTATCATAGTGTAGCTTGGTACAGAATACTGTATATCATATCGTATCATATCATATGATATTGCACCATATGATATGATATTGTATCATATCATATGATATTGCATCATATCATATTATATTATATCATACTGTATCATATTGTATCATATACTGTGATAGTATATCATATTGTACAATACTGTATTATATTGTACCATGTTGTATCATATTTATTGTATTGCATCATATTGTATCGTTTACATCATAGTGCATCATATTGTATGATACTGTATTATAATCCATCGTAGTATATGACATTGTATCACATTGTATCGTATCACCTCATAATGTATTATTTTGTATCATAGCGTATGATATTGTATTATATATTGTGATATTGTATCATATTCTATCATACTGCACCATATTGCGCCATATTGTATCATATTGTGTCGTATTGCATCATATTGTATGATACTGTATCATATTCCATCGTATAATATGATATGGTATCGCGTTGTATGATATTGTATCATATTGTATGAGAGAGAGAGAGGAGAGAATTAGAAGAAGCAAAGGAGAGATAGAGAGTGAGAGGGATTGAAAGAGTAAGTCAGTGGGAGAAGCGAAGAAGAGATAGAGGAGAGGAAGCGTTACCCGTGAAGCGTTACCCGTATTTCCCCTCAAAACCTGCTAGTTTTGCGAGTTCACACCGTGCCATGTGAAGTTATCACTTCAATAAAAGAAAAATTAAGTATGCATAATAATTTGTTATGAAGTTCTAGTAGAGGTCTGTGGAGGATTGTCGTCTTTTGGATCACACGTGGGTGCCGATTCGTAGTCATACTTTTTCCTCTCCTGATACCGGACCTGCGGTTGATCGGACATACTGAAACAGTCAACACCGAACAATGGAGTCGACTCAACTAGCCATTGGCACGATACGGACCATATTAAATTAGTTGCTTTCACGTGGACACTAATTAGGTTATCAAGACGATAGACTCTTTTCCATTAGACAGACAGGACGCAGGACTACAGATTTGTCATTCCGATACAGGACATTTTCTCCTCAGGTACCCGCATTGCACCATTGACTTTCACAACATCCAACATCCAACATTTGACTTTTCATTTAGGAACTAAAAAAATGCTTGGATTAGTTGCTATTCTTTTTTTATAATTTAAGAAATTCAATTCGGAATAAATCAAAATTTAAATTCTTCAACGTCCAAAATACAAATTTAACTACGAAATTTCTAGAAATTTGGAACAAAACTAGTCAAAGTAGGCGCCATGTGCCTACAAAAAAGGATTTTGTAGTCTGTTAAGACGTTAATTGAGTTCAGATCTCCCTACTATCCCTTTCACTTCCCCTCCACCCTATCCCTCTCTCCTATACTGCCCTGTCTCCCCCTCTTCTGCTAGCCCTATCCCATTTCCGCCTACTCCATGTCCTGCTCCCTTGTCATCTATTTCCCCCTCACTTCTCTCTACTTTCTCCCTACTTTCTCCCCTCCCTACTTCCAATACACACCTTCCATTTCCCCTTTCTTCTGCTAATTTTCTTTCTTGTCTCTTACTTCCTTCTCACTTCTCTTCCCTACTTTCTCTTCCAAATTCGTATACCAGCCCTCCCTCTCCACTCCCCCTACTTACCCTCTCCTCTCATATTTCTCCTCCCTCCATACTTCCCTTTAATTCTCTTCCCAAGACTTCCACCCTCACTTTTTCTTCCTACTTTCCCTTCTTACTTCCCCTTCTTACCTCCTATACCACTTGTCCCTCTCCAGTTTCCCTCTTATCTCTCACTTCCCTTCCCGTACCCCCTCCCTCTATACTTCCACTGATTCCCCTCCTCAGTCCCTTACTTCCCTCTTATTTTCTCTACCCTACTTTCTTTCCCAACTTTCCATAATACTCTTTTCCACTTACCCTCTTCTCTCCTACTTTTCCTTCCGTACACTCCCTCTCATGTTTCTTCTCCCTCCACAAATCCTCCAGATAAAAACATATTATAATTAAACGGTCATCGTGTGCTGAAATTTCCGAAACAATTTTCATTTTATTCGTTTTTACTCGATACCTTATGTTAAATGCGTTTCATTCATGCTTCTAGTAAGAGGAGATTTGATATTTGCAATCAGGAAAAACCGGGAAATAACCAGGAATTTGGTGGGAAAAAATTAGTAGACACCCTGGTTTTTTTTCCTTCCTCTTTTTCCCCTCACATTTTTGGGGTTATTCCCCGGCAGAAACCCTTATATTTTCGGTCGGCTGTCCGTCTATTGTACTTTTTTTCCGGGTGGGGAAGTGGGGGGGGGGGGTGCAAAGGAGTGCGAAGGGCAGGAGGTGGGAAGTAGAAAGAGGGAGTAGTGCGATGAGCGGAGAGGCAGAGAAGTGGAGAAAAGGAGAAGGGACGTTCGTTGGGGAGGGGAAGTATGAGAAGGGAATGTCATGGGAGGGGAATAAAAGTGAGGAGGTGGTATGGGAAGTAGAGAGAGGGAGTATGCAAGTAGTGTAGGGCGTGGACGGACAGGGGAAGTAGAAAAGAGGAGAAGGGACGTAGGTTGGGAAGAGGAAGTCATGGGAGGGGAGTATAAGTGAGGAGGTGGTAGGGGACGTATGAGGAAGTAGAAAGAGGTAGTAGGCAAGTAGTGTGGGGAGTGTATGGGCAAGGGAAGTGGAAAAAAGGAGAAGAAACGTAGCTTGAGGAGGGTAAGTATGAGGAGGGGAGGGGAAGGGAATACGTGAGGAGGTGTTAGGGGAAGTATAAGGAAGTAGAAAGAAGACGTAGGCAAGTAGTGTGGGGAGTGGAGGGGCACGTGTAGTAGAAAAAGGAGAAGGGATGTAGGTTGGGGAGAGGAAGACATGGGAGGGGAGTAAAAGTGAGAAGGTGGTAGGGAAAGTAGAAAGAGGTAGTAGGGAAGTAGTGTGGGGAGTTTATCGGCAGGGGAAGTAGAAAAGAGAAGAAGAAACGTAGGTTGAGAAGGGGAAGTATTAGGAGGGGAGTTTAAGTTAGGAGGTGATACGGGAAGTATAAGGAAGTAGAAAGCAGAAGTAGACAAGTAGTGTGGGAAGTGGAGGGCAGGGATACTAGCAAAAGGAGAAGGGACGTAGATTACGGAGGGAGAGTATGAGGAAAGAAGTAAAAGTGAGGAGATGGTAGGGGAAGTATGACGATGTAAAAAGTGAGAGTAGGGAATTAGGGTTGGGAGGGGAAGTAGAAGAGGGTTTGTATTAGGGGAGTTATGAGAGGGGTTGGAAGGGAAGGGAGGGTGTATTGATCGTAGGGAAAGTGAGGGGCTAGGAGTAAGGAAGAGAAGGTAATAGAGGAGGAGGGGTCCTGGGAAATTCGAACGACTTAACGTCTTAATAGGCTGCGAAACTCATTTTGTAGGTGCGTCGCGCCTAATTTTACTGTTTTTTTAACATTTGAGTGGAGAAATTTAAGGGTGTGTTGCCCAAATTTTATCGTTTGATTCTTGTTTTTTTCTTCAATTTCGAAGAATTTCGTAGTTAATTTTTTTATATCATATACTTATTATTCTGGAGAGACTTAACTTCTGTTATAATGAAAATTTGGTTAATTTGGACAATATAGAGCTGGTTTTTGAATTTTGGTTTATTCAGGGTGGCCGCTGAATCTGGAAAACCGGCAAATTACTGGGAAATTTTTCGAGAACGAGGGAAAACTGGGAAAGGACAATAAATTCATTTTTTTATCGGAAATTTCGGAAATTCTTAATTTCAGCAGGAAAGCTTATCCAGTAACGATTCCAATTCTAAATTGTTTAATTTTAAAAACTAATTGTAAAATCGTTTAATGTTCAGGCCTTGAATTTTAATTTTTAAATCTCCTATGTTTTTTAATCTGTTGAATTTCGAGTGTTCGAATGTACAATTTTTCAGATCTGAAAGTTTAATTTTGAATAAACTCCGTTTGAAAATGTTCAATGTGAATTATTTTTCTGGTTGAAGACACCGAAGTAAAATAAATATAGCTTAATTTCGATGGAGATGGTTTAATTTTGAATGTTTCGAAACAGTAATTTATAGATTCTGATTTTGAATGCTTCAAATTATAAATTTTTGAGTTTGAGTGGCCACCCTGGTAATTATTATACAAAAGAGGAGCATTGAAAGTTTACTTGTGTGCAGAAAACATTTAAAAACATTTGCCACAACAATGGATATGTTGCAAAAAGCAAACCAATTTTTTTCGATGAGGAAATATTACCGAGACGTTTGTTGTCGTTGTGCAAGATGCTGCTCGTTTCCTGACGAAATCAGATGATTCCCACCTTCTTTTAAATTGAGTTATCACCTACAGAGAATAATTCATTTTAATATACAAAAATATTAGTTAATTAAAGAATGATATTTTAAATAATTTTGCAAACTGGATATTTCAAGTTTTAAAATCTTACCTCACCATTGCAAAAGCAAAAAAGAATTGCTACACAAAGTCCCTAAAAGAAAATATACATTATATTATATTGAAAGTAGTAGGATTTTTCAAATCGTATTTTTTAATAATGACCTGAAAAGAAGCTGTCATTGCGGAAATAATTTCATACGTCTGTTCCCAAGCATGTCCTTTTGGTGGTCGAAATCCTATGATAAGATAGTGAAGACCCAACAGGGGAACTAAAAGCAGAGTTGCTCTGTAATCAATACAAATAATAATTGTAGTGCAATTTTTCCTCGAATTTTAAAATTTAATTTATAGTTTCTATTCGTTTCTTTTTAGTTTGATAAATTATAGTATTGTCTTAAATATAAAAGGTAATGAAGATAGTGAGCTAGTTGCATATTTTTGAATATTTGTTTTCCTTTTGACATTAAACGGGCACTAAAAATTGAGTGTAATTCAGTTTTTCAGTAGTATGAGGGGGGGGGGGCGGGGGGTTATCGCCTATCTAGGGGTTAAGAAACGCTACTGGGGGCAGCGAGTAGGATGGGTGGTCCAGTTCTGGCGAGATGTGGCTTGGACCGAAGCCAAGGAGATCTCGCTGACTTGGAAAAAAGGGGTGGGGATGAAGGGGTCCCAACCTTCGCCCCATCTTGTGAGATCCAATAAACGCGGGCGGGCAGCTGGCGCGGAATCACTGTGCACCTATTATACCTGTTTGGGCATTATTACACAATCTGAGAGAAATTTGACCTTACTGGAAGTTAAAGTGACGTTTATGTGTGGGAAAAAAGCCCGCAAGCGGGGAAAAAACCCACAAAATCTGAGATATTATTTTATGTAAGAAAAGTAAAGAAGAAGAGAGGAAAGGGAGTAGAGGAGCCGAAAATAAGGGTTGTAGGTAGGTCAGAGGTGACAGGTCGGCGCTGCGTCGAGACGAATCTCGGCGTTGCTTCCACTCCCTGTCCCAGACCTGGGTGAGGAAATATGTTCAAAAGGTGATATTGATGCAGATTCATAAAATTTAGTAGCGGTTTCCTGTATGTGCTGTTTCTAGCTGAGACGCTAACGTAGTACAGGTATTTGCTTCACGGAAGGGACCACTTCGATGTTGACACTTCGGCTGTCGAAACGAGAATGACGCTGTCTTCCTGACTTGGTCTCGCGGGCCATAATTTTATGGACTTGGCTTCGACGGCGGCGCACCACTCGCGACGCAGGCGAGTGGGGGCATCCCAGTAGTGGTCCGCGCTTACCATGCAAAAGTTTACGAGCGAGGCTCTATTTGTCGAAGTCGCTGGGTAGGGGTCTCGCGCGATTGGCTCGCACTCGCTGAGTGGGTTTTTTCGCGCGATTGGCTCGCACTCTTCACATAGAAGTTGACGAGCGAGGCTCTTTTTGTCGAAGTAGATGGGCGGGGGTCTCGCGTGATTGGCTCACGCTCGCTACGTAAAAGTTCACGAGCGAGTATCTTTTTATCAAAGTCACAGAGTTGTTTGAAGAAGGTATTCGATGCTTTTTTTTTTTAAATATTTTTTTTCCAGAAAATGCAGTAATCAATAGATTTTGTCTAATGTACTGATATTTTCAGAATTTTATGCAGTATTCAAAAATATATTATTTCAAATTTATGCAACTATCCCACTGGATACCTAAATGCTTGTAGCATTGCCCGAGATGGTCGGGTTCCATGTGCTGGTCCATCTCTCAGTTTTGTAACAAGAACACGAACAATGTTACAGAGAAAAACCAAATTGAGCAACGTAGAAACGCAAACTGGATATATTAGGACGTCCATATAATTTCCTGAATTAATCCAGCACCTGGAAAAATAATAATGTATTACTTTATCAATATTCAAAAAAGAAAAGTATTTAATTTTTGAACTAAAAGTATTTGTTTTTAAATTAAAAAGTTGAAACGGGAAGCAGGGAAATTTTTGGGCAGTAGAAAATTTTAAACTTTAAGAAATAAAAAGAATCAAAAGAACTGATTTAAAATCAGTCTTAACAAGTAATTCTGAAATCTTAAGTGGATTTTGGCTTTGATTAGACGTGTGGCGATTCGATTTCTCCGCAGAGATTCGCTTTGAGCATGTATGACGGCTTTGGTACTTTAGCTGTAGGAAGCACGTAATCTAATTATTCGTCCTCAGTTTCGATACTATCAAAATGCCTGTGGCGACATCCCCAGCCCTTCTGTCTTCTCTTAATGGACATTGCGCCATGAATATTTCACGAAAATTCTATAATTATGAAGGAAACCGTTGTTTTACTTTTGAGTAAACACCTTAAAAAAATAAACCCCTAACACCTTCTTTTACCTATCCAATGCAATCCAAATAAGTACAATTTTTTGTTACAATTAGGGCCTAAAATGTTGTTAAAAAACAAAACTATTTGATCAAAAATGAACTTTTTGTTGAACATTCATATTTTTAAGTTAAAAAGTCAACTTTTTGGTAGAAAATTCGTCTTTTTTTGTTGAATTCAACTCTTTTTATTGTAAAATTAAAATCTTTTCCGACTGAAATATTAACTATTCCATTTTTTGTTTAGATTTCATCTTTCGTGTTTAAAAATTAAACTACTTGGTAGAAAGTTGAACTACTTTGTTCAAAATGCATTTTTTTGGATGGAGATTCATCTCTTTGATTGAAAATTCAACTATCTTGTTAAAAATCCATTTTTTTTAAATTATTATTTTTTTAAACTGAACCGCTAAAAAATTAACTATTTTGGAAGATAATTCAACTATTTTATTGAAAATTCATATTTTCGGGTTGAAAAATCAACTTTTTTGTAGATAAATCGTCTTTTTTGTCTGAAAATTTAACAATTTGGTTGAATTTTTTTTTCTTTTCTTGATCTTTTGTCGTTGAAGTATCAAATATTACATTTTTCGTTGAAAATTAATCTTTTTGTTTCTTCATTTAACTATATTGTTGAAAATTCGTTTTTTTTTCTTTTAAAATTATATTCTTTTAAATAAAAATTTGATTATTCCATTTTTGGATCAAAATTAATCTTTTCTAATTGAAAATTCAACTATTTGGCTGAAACTTCATTCAGCAAATAATCATAATTTTTGGTTGAAAATTCTATTATTAAAAATTCGACTGCTGAAAATTTAACTATTTTAGAAGAGAATTCAACTATTTTGTTGAAGATTCATATTTTCGGGTTGAAAATTCAACTTTTTGAAAATTTGTTTTTCTCTTTTGTTTGAAAATTAATTTTTTACCTGAAAAGTTAACTAATTCATTTTTGATTGGAAAATTATCTTTCTTAGTTGAAAATTCAACTATTTTGTCAAAAAATTTTCTTTTCGGTTTTGAAATTAATTTCTTTCAGTAGCAGTTTCTGTCAAAAGCAAATTAAAAAATAAATTAAAACCTTTTTTGGTTGAAACATCAAAAATTATATTTGTGTTCGAGAATTGATCTTTTTTGGTTGAAAATTCAAGTGCTTCGTAGATAGTTCTACTTTGTTGAGAATAATTTTTTTTTATTTTTTTTTTTAAATGATTATTTTTTTAAATTGGAAATTTGATTATTCCATTTTTGGATCAAAATTGATTATTCCATTTTTGGATCAAAATTTATATTTTTTATTTGAAAATTCAACTATTTGGTTGAAAATTCATGTTTTCGTTTTTTTTTGTTGAAAATTAATTTTTTACCTCAATTTTTCCCATTATTTCGCTGAAAATGAACTTTTTTTGTTAAAAATGTATATTTTTGAGTTGAAAATTCAACTGTTTTATTGAAAATTGATTTTTTCGGTTTAAAAATTCAATTATTTTGTTAAAATGTGTTTTTTTTGCAAATTATATTTTTTTGCTGAAAATTTAATTATTCCATTCTTGGCTCGTAATTAATCTTTTTTAATTGAAAAGTCGCATTTTTGCCTGGAAAATGAAACAATTGATTGTATTTTTTGTTCTTTCTTGAACTTTTTTTGTTGAAATATCAACTAATATTTTGACGTTGAAATATCAACTATTTGGTTGAAAATGCGTTTTTTCGGTGGAAAATTATATTTTTTTAACTGAAAATTTTTCTGTTGCATTTTTTGATCAAAATTGATCTTTTTTAGTTAATAATTCAACTCTTGATTTTTTTTTTTTTGACTGAAAAATCTTTCTTGGTTGAAAATTCCATTTTTTGTTGAAAATTCATTTTTTTTAATTTATCTCTCGTTAGAAATTTTTTTTTTGCAATGTTCTGCTAAAAATTAATATTTCTTGGTTGAGGGTTCAAAAATTTTGTTGAAAATTCGTATTTTTTGCTTGAATTTCGTCTGTTTTTTATTTATTATTTAAAAATTTTTTTGGGTTGAAATATCAACTATTACATTTTTCGTTGAGAATTTATCTTCTTTGGTTGAGAATTCAACTACTTGGTTTAAAGATGAATTATTTTGTTAAAAATGCATTTTTTGGCGGGAAATTTAATTATTTCGTTGAAAACTTGTTGTTTTGGTTGAATTATTTTTGAAAATTCGTTTACTTTGGTTGTTAATTCTTTTTTTCAACTAAAAAATTAACTATTCCATTTTTGGAAGAAATTTGCTCTTTTTAGTTGAAAATTTAACTGTTTTGTTGAAAACTCATTTTTTGTTGTTGAAAAATCAACAGTTTTGTTAAAGATTCATCCTTTTTGGTTAAAAATTCAAGTGTTGAAAATTCAACTATTTGGTTCCAAATTAATTTCTTTTTTTTGAAAATTCAATTGTTTTTCATTTAAAGTTGAAATATCAGCTATTACATTTTTTGTTGAGAATTTATCTTCTTTGGTTGAGAATTTAACTACCTGGTTGAAAGATGAACTACCTTGTTAAAAATGTATTTCTTGGTGGGAAATTTAATTATTTCGTTGAAAATTCGTTGTTTTGGTTGAATTATTTTTTTAAATTTGTTTACTTTGGTTTTTAATTCTTTTTTCAACTAAAAAATTAATTATTCCATTTTTGTAAGAAATTTGATCTTTTTTAGTTGAAAATTTAACTGTTTTGTTGAAAACTCATTTTGTTGTTGTTGAAAAATCAACCGTTTTGTTAAAGATTCATCCTTTATGGTTAAAAATTCAAGTGCTGCAAATTCAACTATTTGGTTCAAAATTAACTTCTTTTTTTGTTGAAAATTCAACTTTTTTTCATTTAAAATTGAAATATCAGCTATTACGTTTTTTGTTTAGAATTAATCTTTTTTGGTTGAAAATTCAACTACGTTGTTGAAAGTTGAACTATTTTGTTAAAAATTCATTTTTTTAGTTGAAGATTCATCATTTTAGTTTAAAATACATCTATTTGGTGGAAATTTCAACTATTTGTTGAAAAATCGTTTTGTTTTGATTTTAAAATTAATATTACAAAACGTAAATTTGATTTGGTAAAAAATTCTTTTTTTATTTAAATTTTATCTGTTTGGTTATAAACTCAACTACTTCTTTAAAAGTTAATCTATTTGATTGAAAATGCAATACATTCACTTGAAATGTTAGAAATTGAAAGCGTTTCAAATTGAATTTAACATAGTACCCCCGTAAATTTTTATTTAAAACAATTTATTCTCCTATTTTTCAAGGAATCTGTATTATCATTAGAGAATAACAGAAAATATTTAACGTCTTTTCAGACTAGATAGAGCTATGAAAGAAAAATTATTTTAAATAATTTTTTTCTGAAAAAAGATCTTTTCCTTTCCCTGCGCTGGGAATCGAACCACAGAACTACTGATTTCCGGTCAGGTGCTTTCCCATTAAGCTATTAGAGAGCGAGAGAGGAAACCTTTTTTCAGAAATACACGCATTATTTTGCTAGATGGTACAAATCAAATTTTTCAAGGAATCTTTTTTATCATTAGAGAATAACAGAAAATATTTAACGTCTTTCCAGAAAAAATTTATTTAAAATAATTTTTCTTTTATAGCTCCATCTAGTCTGAAAAGACGTTAAATATTTTCTGTTATTCTCTAATGATAATAAAAATTCCTTGAAAAATTTGATTTGTACCATCTAGCAAAATAATGCGTGTATTTCTGAAAAAAGTTT
>CAKNYM010048709.1:57613-81262 GCA_932195095.1 Andricus curvator
TTTGTTGAAAATGTAACTGTTTTGTTAAGAGATATAACTTTTTTTGGTGTTGCTTGCAACTGTTCGGTCGAAAATTGTTTTGTTTTGGTTGAGGATTCCACTATTTTATTGAAAATTCCTCTTTTTCTGGTTGAAAGTTAATTTTTTGTACTGAAAATATAACTTTTTTGATATTTTTTGTCGAAAATTTAACTGTTTAGTTGAAAATTTGTCTTCTGTTGTGAAAAAATGATCTTTTTGGTTGAAAACTCATTTCTTTGGTTGTAAATTTAACTATTTTGTTCAAAACTCGTTTTTAGCTGAATTTTTTTTTTTTTTTTTTGACTAAAAATTTAACAATTTCATTTTTGGTTGCAAATTTTGTCTTTTGTAGTTGAAAATTCAACTGTTTGGTCAAAAATTCATGTATTTTCCTTAAAGCTCAACTTTTTTGTTCGAAAATCAATTTTTTTGGTTGAAAATTGATCTTTTTGGTGAAAAATTAAACTACTTGGTTAAAAATTTATTTTTTTGGTGGAACATTCATAATTTTAGTGGAAAATTCATTTCTTAGGTTAAAAATTAAACTATTTTGTCGAAAATTCTTCTTTTTTAATATAAAATGAATCTTCTTGGTTAAAAATTCATCTTTTTGGTAGAAGATTAATTTATTTCGTGGAAAATTGAACTATTTGGTGGAAAATTCAACTATTAGGTTGTAAATTTAATTATTTGGTTGAAACTTCAACTATTTTGTCTAAAATTCGTCTTCTTTTGTGGAAAAATAATCTTTTTGGTTGAAAACTAATTTTTTTTTATTGTTGAAAACCCATTTCTTTTGTTGAAAATTCACTTCTTTGGTTGTAAATGTAACTATTTTGTTAAAAATTAATCTTCTTGGTTGAAAATTCATCTTTTAAAAAAATCAAATATTTGGTTAAAAATTAATTTTTTGTTTGTGAAGATTCATTGTTTTAGTTGAAAATTCATTTCTTTGGTTAAATGCTCAACTATTTTGATAGAAATTCGTTTTTTTGTTGTTAAAAAAGCAACTGGTTGGTTGAAAATTCCTGTATTTTGTTGAAAATTCGTCTTTTGTTGATAAATTCTTAATCTTCTTGGTAACTAATTCATATTTTTAGTTGAAAATTAATCTGCTATTGCATTTTTTGTTGAAAATTCATCCTTTTCTGTTGAAAATTCCACTGTGGAACTACTTTGTTAAAAATTAATCTTTTGTGGTAAATGATTCATTACTTTAGTTGTAAACACTTTTTCAAAATTTAACTATTTTGCTGAAAATTATTATTTTTTGTTTGAAACTTAATTTTTTAAACTGAAAATTGAACTATTCCATTTTTGGTTGAAATTTCATGTATTTTGTTGAAAATTCACCTTTTGTGGTAAATTATTAATCTTTTTGGCGAATAATTCATATTTTCAACTGAAAATTCATCTTCTTTGGTTGAAAATTCAACTACTTAGTTAAAAGTGGAACTACTTTGTTACAAATTAATTTTTTGTGGTTGATGATTCATTATTTTAATTGAAAATACTTTTTTTTTAACTTAACTGTTTTGTTTAAAATTCGTTTTTTTTTGTCTTGGAAAATTTGACTACTTAGTTAAAAGTGGAATTACTTGGTTATAATTCATTCCTTTTGGGTTGATTCATTTTTTTAGTTGAAAAAAACTTTTTTTTTCAAAATTAAAGTATTTTGTCAACTAATTCATCTTTTTTGGTGAAAAATCACAACTTTTCGGTTGAAAATTAATCTGTTTTGGTTGATGATTCAACTATTTTATTGAAAATTCGTATTTTTTCTTTCGAATTAAACTTTTTTTTGTTGAAATATCAACTATTACATCTTTGTTGAGAATTCATCGTTTTTAGTTAAAAATTAATTTTAAAACTGAAAACTCAACTATTCCAGGTTTGGTTGAAAATTTAACTATCACGTTGAAAATTCCTTTAAAAATTCAAATATTTGGTTGAAAATTTAGGTATTTTGTAAAAAATTAATCTTTTTTGGTAGACATTTAATCTTCTTGGTTGAAAAGTTATCTTTTTGGATGAAAATTCATGTCTTCCCTTGAAAATTAATTCTTTTTCTTCAAAATTAATTTTTTTAACTGAAAAGTCTGTTCCTTTTTGTTGTCGAAAGTTTTTTTTTATAGAAATTTAATCTTCTTTGTTGAAAATTGAACTATTTCGCTGCAGATGTATTTTTCTTTGTTTTAAAAATAATTATTTTTACTGAAAGTTTAACTATTCCATGTTTGGTTGAAAATTCATCTTCTTCAGTTGAAAATTTAACTATTCTGTAGAAAATTCGTGTATTTTGTGAAAAATTGGTCTTTTTTATAGATATTTAATCTTCTTGGCTTACAATTAATGTTTGGCTGAAAATTGAACTATTTTGTTGCAAATTTATTTTTGTTTAAAAAATTATTTTTTCGTAATGAAGATTTAACTATTCTGTTAAAAATGTATGTATTTTGTGAAGAAAAATTTCTTTTTTTATTGAAATTTAATCTTTGTGGTTGAAAATACACCTGTTTTGTTGAAAACTCACCTGTTTAATTAAAAAATAATTTCTTTGATTGAAAATTTGTTATAATTTTGTTTGAAAATTTATTTTCCTAACTGAAAAAAAATCCATTTTTGGTTGAAACTTCACTTCCTTTGTTAAGAATTTCGTTTTTAGTTAATGATTCTTCATTTTAGTTAAAAATTAATTTTTTTAAACTAAAAATGTGCCTTTCTCAGTTTTGTTTAAAAATTTATCTTTTTCAGTTAAAAATTTATTTATTTTGTTGAAAACTCCTCATTTGGTCGAAAAATTCAATTATTTTGGAAGAAAATTCATATTTTTTGGTAGAAAATTCAACTTTTTTGTTAAAAATTCATTTTTTTCGGGGTTTAAACTCAACTGTTTTGTAGGAAATTCGTCTTTCTGGCTTGATAATTCAACATTTTGGATGAGTCAGGTTGTTTTTTTACCTAAAACAAAAATTTAGAATGGTCAGGAAAAATGAAAAATTGGCCAGGAAATTTCGAAATTGGGATTTTGTAGTAACCCTGCTTTAAATTATTTTGCGAGAGCTGATAAACTTTCACGAAGAAAAAAAATGAACAGTTTTCAAAATTAATTGTTATTTCATGTGCGCAGCGATATTTTTAATTCATCAGTATTATATAAACAATGATTTTATCTGAGAAATGTAGAATTGTAGAAATGTAGATACGTAAGTTCATATTTTATTATTTGTTTGAATTTATAATCGAAAATTCTGAATCTAGAATTTCCTTTTTATTATCCGTTTTTCATTAATTTAGAAAAAAATTTCAAGATTTAAGAAATTAAATCCAGGATAAATGAAAATTTAAATTCTTCAACGTTCCACATTCTATAACTACGAAATTCTTGGAAATTGAAGAAAATGGGCAACACATTCTTAAATGTCTAATTTAAAACTTATTTGTTACTTATTTACTAATTTATTTATTTTTCAACAAAATAGTTAAATTTGTAACCAAAGAAATAAATTTTCAACATAATATATGAATTTTCTACCAAATAGTTGAATTACCCACTAAAAAAAATTCCACCAAAATGAAATAGTCAAATTTTCAGTTAAGAAAAATAACTTTCAACCAAAAAATCAAATTTTCAACCAAATAGTTCAATTTTCAACAAAAGAGATGAATGTTCTACTAAAATTATGAATGTTAATCCGGAAAAATTATTTTTTAAACAAAGTAGTTCACTTTTAACCAAGTAGTTGAATTTTCAACCAAAAAAGATTAATTTTAAAACAAGAAGATTGTTTTTTAACCAATAAGACAACTTTGGACCAAAAAATCAAATTTTCAACAAAATATTTTACTTTTCAACCAAAGATATTAATTTTCATCAAAATATATGATCTCCATCGAAAAATAAATTTTTAACCACGTAGTTGAATTTCTAACCAGAAGATTAATTTTATACAAAAAAGACCAATTTTCAGCCAAAAAACAGAATTTTCAACAAAATAGTTAAATTTTTAACCAAAGAAATACATTTTCAACAAAATACATGCATTTTATACCAAATAGTGAAATTTTCCACTAAAAAGAAATCAACCAAAAATGGAATAGTTAAATTTTCAATTACAAAAAATAACTTGCAACCAAAAAAATCGAATTTTCAACCAAATAGTTTAATTTTCAACAGAAGAGATGAATCTTCAACTAAAATTATGAATCTTAAACCAAAAAAATTATTTTTTAAACAAAGTAGTTCACTTTCAACCAAGTAGTTTAATTTTCAACCCAAAGAATGAATTTTTATTTGAGAAGATTGTTTTTTTTAACCAATAAGACAACTTTTAAACCAAAAAATTAAATTTTCAACAAAATAGTTAAATTTTCAACCAAAGATATTAATTTGCATCAAAATAGATCATTTTCAACCAAAGAGATGAATTTTCAACCAAATAGTTGAATTTTCAACTAATAAAAAGATCGATTTTAAACTAAAGAAGCTAAATTTTCAACTAAAAATTGAATAGTTAAATTATCAGTTAAAAACTAAATGTTTAACTAAATAAGATGAATTTTCAATGAAAAATGTAATAGTTGATATTTCAAGCAAAAACAAAATTTAATTTTAAATAAAAAAAGTAAATACTTAAATTTTTAACCAAAAAAATGAATTTTCAAATAAAATAATTAATCTTCAACAAAAAAATGAATTTTGAACAAAGTAGTTTAGCTTTCAAACAAAGAATTGAATTTAAAAAAAATGAATTTTCCACCAAGGAAATTAGTTTTCTACCAAAGAAGACGAATTCTCAACGAAAAATGTAATAGTTTATATTTTGACAAAAAATATGTATATTTTAAATTAGAAATAATTAAATTCAACCAAAAAGACGAATTTTCAGCAAATAACATGAATTTTTAACAAAATTATTAATTTTTCAACCAAAAATATAAATTTTTCACTAAATTGATGAATCTTCAGCCCAAAAAGTGCATTTTTATAAAAGTAGGTCAACTTCTATCCAAGTAGTTGAAGATTTTTAACAAAAGAAGATGAATTTTCAACAAGAAAATCAACCTTATAGGATAAATATGAATTTTCAATAAAATACGCGAATTTTAAACTAAAAAAAAAAAAAATTTGCAACCAACAGCGGGACCAAAAGTGCAATTGTTAAATTTTTAGTTAAAAAAAAATAAATTTTCAACCAAAAAGATACATTTTCAACGAAAAATGTATTATTGGATATTTCCACCGACAAAGATTTTAATTTTAAATCCAGAAAAGTTGAATACAACCAAAATAACGAATTTTCCACAAAATACAATAATTTTTAACAAAATATTGGAATTTTCAACCAAATAGTGAAATTTTCAACCAAAAAGTTGGATTTTCAACTAATGAAGCTAAATTATCAACCAACAATGCATTAGTTAAATTTTCAGTTAAAAAAATTAAATTTCAAGTAAAAAAGATGAATTTTCAACGAAAAATGTAATAGGTGATATTTTAAACCAGAAATGGTTTTTTTTTTAAATTCAATAAAATTGAATTCAACCGAAAAGACGAATTTTTAACAAAATACATGAACTTTTAACAAACTTGTTGAATTTTCCACTAAAAAGATGAATTTTCAACTAAAATTATTAATCTCCAACAAAAAAAAAATGAATTTTTAATATAGTAGTTCAACTTTCACCCAAGTAGTTGAATTTTCGAAAAAATATGAATTGAATTTCCAACCAAGAAATTAATTTTTTATCAACACGACGAATTTTGAACAAAATACATGAATTTGGAACTAAAAAAGATAAATTTTCAATCAAAAGTAGAATAGTTTAACTTTCAGTTAAAAAAATTTATTTTCAAACAAAAATATTAATTCTGTACGAAAAAAAGATTAAATTTCCACCAGAAGAGTTTATTTTTCGACCAAGAAAGATTTTTCTGTCAAGAAAGAAAAAAATGTCCATCAAATTGGTGAATTTTCAGTTAAAAAAATTAAATTTCAAGTAAAAAAGATGAATTCTCAACGAAAAATGTAATAGTTGATATTTTAAACCAGAAATTGTTCTGTTTTGAATCCAATAAAGTTGAATTCAACCGAAAAGCTGAATTTTGAACAAAATACATGAACTTTCAACAAACTTGTTGAATTTTCCACTAAAAAGATGAATTTTCAACTAAAAAAGTTCAATTTTCAACAACAAAAAGACAGAATTTTCAGCAAAATATTTAAAGTAACCAAAGAAATAAATTTTCAACTAAAATTATTAATCTCCAACAAAAAAAAAAATGAATTTTTAATATAGTAGTTCAACTTTCACCCAAGTAGTTGAATTTTCGAAAAAATATGAATTGAATTTCCAACCAAGAAATTAATTTTCTATCAAAACGACGAATTTTGAACAAAATACATGTATTTGGAACTAAAAAAGATAAATTTTCAATCAAAAGTAGAATAGTTTAACTTTCAGTTAAAAAAATTTATTTTCAAACAAAAATATTAATTCTGTACGAAAAAAAGATTAAATTTCTACCAGAAGAGTTTATTTTTCGACCAAGAAAGATTTTTCTGTCAAGAAAGAAAAAAATTTCCATCAAATTGTTGAATTTTCAAGCCGAAAAGATTAATTTTCTACAAAATAGTTGAATTTCAAACCCAAAAATATGTATTTTCAATAAAAAATTTAATTGTCAACCCAAAAAGATGAATTTTCAACAAAATAGTTGAATTTTCAATCAAAAAGGATGATTTTTAAGAAAATTGTTGAAATTTCAACAAAATAAGTAAATTTTCAATAATATAATTAAGTTTTCAACCAAAAAATAAAATTTTTAACGAGAAAAGGGGGAAAAGAGTGGAGTATGGGAAAGAGTGTACTTTTAAAATATTAGCTTAGAAAATTAAAAATGTTACTTATACAAATTTGAGGCTGTTTTAAAAATCATTAATTTAAAAACTGAAGAATTTTTTAGAGAAATCTAATGCCTAGTTTTTAATTGTCAATTAAAGGTTTCCATTGATGACCAACTAAACCGCAAAATCTACATCAACCGCAATAAAATATGGATTCTGAAATTTCCTATTTGGAAGCAATCCAGAAAATACCTGGAAATTCTGCTAAGGAAAAGCACGAATCATTGAATAAAATAATAAAGGAAATTCTTGAAAGCAAGCAGGCGCCGGGTGATTTTGCTCTACAAACTTCATACGGATCACCAATTCCAAAAAGTTTACAACCGCTTATTCAAATCGAAACAGCGAAAATTTTAAAAAATACTGATGATGTAATCGCGGCTTTAAAATCAGAAGATCTCTCCATTGTAAGTCGAGGATTACAAGTGGATTGGATTTTCGATGGTAGTAATAAGGTTACAAATTTCCCTTATTTTTCGGCTCATATTTTCCCGGAAGTTTCGTTAAATACTAGAAGCAGTATCATAAAACGTTTATCACAATGTTTGGGTCACAAAAACGAATATAGTATTGCACAAGAATTTTTTGAGGGTCTCTCAAAAACTTACGACTTGAAACAGGCCATGCCTTTACTGAGCGCTTGTAGTGAAAATTACATTTCCGAGTTTATAAAAAACGGAAACGTTGCTCTTCCTAAAAAACTAGTTACGAGATTATTCCGAAAATATCCCGAACTCGTTATTAGGTATTTACAATTTTGTAAACCAAAGTCCGACCAGGAGCGAGTCATCGATTCTATATCGATTTATGATTATTTAGACCTCCTACCACGTCTGATTAAACACCATCTCAACGATTTTATTGATATTGTTAATTCATTTAATTATAGTTTGCAAATGAAAATAGGAAACAAATGCGCCGAATTGTTCCTTAAGGGAAAAGGTGTCGATGCCTTGGTCGAATTTCCGAAAAAATATCTCCCCCTATTGTCATTAAAATTAGTTACGACAAAATTAAACCAAGAGCAGTTTGAACTCATGTTTCGAAATCTCTTTCCAAAAAATAAGAACGATTTTTCCTTTTCTAAAATGTTCTCCTATCTACAGTTCCAACCACAGGAACTAAAGTTATCTTTGATCCTGAACAATTTTAGGGATTTATATGGTGTGGATCTCCTAACTTTGTTGGATAAAGTGACTCCTGATCTGATGTTAATCTTACCAGAAAAGGATCGAATCGATTTGGCTCGCAAGAAACTCGCCGAGAATGCTTGTTCTAAAAACTGCGAAGAATCTTGGGTCTGTTATCTGTCAACAAAAGATTCGATTCCAGAGATTAAGGATCAAATTTCGAAATCTAAGGAAATGGACGACAGGGCAGAATTAGTTGGACAGTTAATTTACACATGTAAAGTCAACAAAAGTGAAGAGGATTTACTTCTCGTGTTGGAATTCATTTCATCAAGACATCGGAATGAAATATCGATCTTTTGGTTTCGAGTCTACGAGTCTCTTCTTAGACATTTTGATCTCGAAATGTTGAGTGCTGATCACTGGAATATTTTAAATGAGATGATTAAAAGATCTCATGTCAAGGATTACTTGAACGAGAGGCCTACAGTTTCGGAAAAATTGCTTGAGAAAGGGGTTTATTTCAATCTCTTGAATGATAGACCAATCGAGGATGTAATGACTTTCTTAGCGGAAGTGAAAATCAAAGGCTGGAACAGTAAATTCAACATCATCACGGATAATCCAGAATTTGAGAAAAAATGTTTAGAGACGTTTATTGAGATAATTCCACGCAAATTTCCGGATGATGATGAAATTTGGGAAGAGAATAGAGTTGATACGATTCAAAAACTGACGGAAGGACTCTATGATTATAACGAGAGAATTGCAAAGAAAAAGATTTTGCAAGAATTACTGTGTCTGGGTAATTATCCGTGGTTGTTAGAAGAAGTGAAAAAGATTATTGTTCTGGAAAATAAGAGAATGCAGTATAAAATTGCGAAATTGAAAAGCTTGGTTTGGCTTCATGAACGTAAATTATACGATTCTTTGTTTCCACATAAAGATGTAATAGCCTCTGTGTCTTCACAAGAAGGTCTGAACTTCCTGAAGAAAGAACCTGGGAAGATTTTGGAAAATTGGAAAGTCTACTTGGATAGTTGTGTTGAAAATATTCATTCAACACGCACCAAAAGATTTATTAAAAAGTGTACTTGGTACAGAGAAATTCCGATAAAATTCGCAGAAGAATCTTTGAAAAAATTAGATGATTCAAGAACGCTGATGATTTTGGCTCTTTTGCTTCAGGGTCCAGAATTTGTTCGAATCATTGAACCTATGATTCCTGATTCGGATAAGATGGATATTGATGGAGATGCGAAGAAATCCTTCCGAATAATAAGTTCTCTTCCAGAAGCTATAAATTTAGCAAACCCTCCTCCATCTTTGGAATTAGTGGGCAAACTTTGTAAAGGAGATTATTTGTCTTTAGGCTTGGCTTGTTTAATGAATGTTGCAAGACGTGTTTCCGTCAAGAAGGTTATCACCTTCGCTAAAGCTTTAGTTGACCAACCAGTTTCAGTCAGGAAACATGGAATCAGATTGATGGCTACCATCGCTCCAACTGAAGATTTGTGTGAATTTTTAAAACACTTGTGGAAAACCGAAAAACATAAATCAATCCGGGAAGTTGTTTTCCAAAAAACGCACATCTTCTTCATCAGTCGACCTTGCAAAGAAACTTGGCAAGTGATGCGTTTTTGCATAGAAGGTCTCACTAAAGAAGACATCGAGTGCTTCAACGTCTTGAAGGCAATTTCAAACGTACCTAACGAGTACATCAAAGATTATTTCGAAACAGGATTATCCAAAATCGAGAAGCTTGATTTAACACCAAATCTATCAAATCAACTAATCTTTAGTTTTCTCAAGAATGCTACTTCCCAAGTCTCTGCCTTTTTCCCAGAAGATTACTCTCGACTTTTGGTAGAAAAATTTGCATTTGATGACCGTGATGACGTTTCTGTAGCAGGTCGTTTGTATGCTATCAATTTCCTGATCGATGCTAAGGAAAAACTCGAATCTAGGCTGAGGTATTTCTGCAATTTGTTATCAACGGCTATATCCAAACACTGGGATGAACCACATCCAAAGAATTTGAGATTCTATCCGATGAAGCGGTGCTTCAGCGAAATTATCAATGATATTGTGAACAGTGAAATTATAATGAGAATCGATCCGGCAATACCGAAAGCTATCTTAAATTTGTTTTCTTCTTCTCTCAAACCGGTTCAAGATTCGAATTCCTACTTGTCCTTATTTTTTGTGATTGAACTTCGAAAGGCAGAGTTTGATGGTCGGCTGTTCGGATTAAAAATTGGAAAGGAGATGTCGAATTTGCTGATGTTCTTCACTGGCGAAATGATTGTAGATATCGGAGAAGCATTATCAAATGTTGTGATTCCGTTGAGGAAATCAGAGTCAAAAGAAGGAACCTTTATTGGCTCTTTGACGGAAGCTTTAGCAGAGCTGAATTTGATTCACGCTTCCATTGTAGCTGCCATAATGTTGTACAAAAATCATACTTTGATTCCTGATCAGCAGTACAGAAATATTGTAGAGAAGTTGCGGAAAGTCAATCACCCGGCTGTTGTGGCTTTTTTGAACAAGCATTTTGTTTCTACAGACTTGGATGAAGTTTACAATTTATAATTGATGCAACTGTTGTAATTTTTAAAATTCTGTGATTCAAAATTAGGGTGTGGCTTATAAATTCACAGTTCAATTTTCCAAAATGGTACCCCTCTAATTTCTTCCTCTTGCAAGGAAATGATCAGAGTTCGGATTTTTTGTTAAATCTCGTAAATTCCCTACTGAGAGTTCATTGAATGACTGTTAATTTAAAAAAAAGCTTGATTTTAATACAAAATTGAGGGTTTCCTCGAATTTTTAACTGTTAAAAAATGAAGAAAATGGAGAATTTAGTTTTCAACAATTGGATTTTTAATTGTTGAAAAAATGAAAAACCAATTTTTTCAATTTTCTTCAATTTTCAGCAGTTAAAAATTCAATAGAAAAGTGAATCTCGTATTAAAATTGAATTTTCAACAGTTGGAATTAAAAAATAAATAAAAATGGAATTTTTAATAATTGAAAAATCAATTGTTGAAAATTGAAGAATTTTCAACAGCTGAATTTTCAGCAGATGAATTTTTAACTGTTCGAAATTCCATTTTCAATTCTTTTCAATTTTCAACTTTGAAAATTCAATTTGTAATACAAGATTCGCATTTCTATTGAATTTTCACTTTTGTAAATTGAAGATCTTTGAAAATTGAAAACTGAATTGAATGACTTTCTAACTGCTAAAAATTGATCTTTTAAAAATTCGATTATCAATTTCATTCAGATTTTAATTTTAATAAAAAAGCGAATCTTATATTAAAATTGAATTTTCAAAGTTGAAAATTGAAAAAAATGGAAAATGGAATTTTGAACAGTTAAAAATGCATCTGCTGAAAATTCAGCTTTTGAAAATTCAATTATAAATTTTCTTCATTTTTAAAAGTTGAATTTTCAACAGTTAACATTTATCTGCTGAAAATTCGATTATCAATTTAACTCAATTTTTCAAATTTCTTGTGTTTCTTGTATCTTGTATTGAAATTGAATTTTCAGCGGTTGAAAATAGAAAAAAATTGAAAATGGAATTTTCAAAAGTTAAGAATTAACTTGTTGAACATTCAATTATCAATTTTCTTCAATTTTTATAAGTTGAATTTTCAACAGTTAAGAATTGATCTGTTGAAAATTCAATAGAAATGCGAATCTTTGATTAAAATTGAAATTTCAAAGTTGAAAATTGAAAAGAATTGAAAATGGAATTTTGTACAGTTAACAATTCATCTGTTGAAAATTCAGCTGTTGAAAATTGAATTATGAATTTTCTTCAATTTTTAACAGTTGAATTTTCAACAGTTAAAAATTTATCTGCTGAAAATTCGATTATTAATTTAACTCAATTTTGTGTTCCTTGTATCTTGTAGTAAAATTGAATTTTCAACGTTTCAAGATTGACAAAAATTGAAAATGAAATTTTGAAAAGTTAAAAATTCAATTTTCATCAATGGAATTTTCAACAGTTGATAATTCAACTATGGAAAATTGAAGAAAATTAAAAATAAAAATCTGAATAAAATTTATAATCGAATTTTCAACAGATCAATTTTTAACTGTTGAAAATTCAACTGATAAAAATTGAAGAAAATTGCTCATTGAATTTTCAACAGCTGAATTTTTAACAATTTTCTTCAGTTTTTAACAGTTGAACATTTTTATTTTCTTCAATTTTAAACAGTTGACTTTCTAACTGTTAAAAATTGATCTGCTGAAAATTCGATTATCAGTTTAATTCAGTTTTCAATTTTTATTTTTATTTAATTTTCAACAGTTCAATTATCAACTGTTGGAAATTGAAAAAAATTGAAAATTCAGTTTTCAAAGTTTTTCAACATACAAAAGTTGAAACTTGAATAGGAAAGCGAATCTTATATTAAAATTGAATTTTCAACGGATGAAAATTGACAAAAAATGAAAATGAAATTTTGAACAGTTACAAATTCAGCTGTTGAAAATTCAATTATCAATTTTCTTCCATTTTTTATCAGTTGAATTTTCAACAGTTAAAAATTGATCTGTTGAAAATTCGATTATCAATTTAATTCAGTTTTCAATTTTCAATTTTTCAATTCAATTTTTAATTTCTTTTTTAATTTTTAATCATCAACTCTTTAAAATTGAAGAAAATTTAATTTTGAAAGTTTTTCAATTTACAAAAGTTGAAAATTGAATAGAAAAGCGAATCTGATATTAAAATTGAATTTTCAAAGTTAAAAATTGAAAAAAAATTAAAAATTAAATTTCGAACAGTTAAAAATTCATCTGCTAAAAATTCAGCTTTTTAAAATTCAATTATCAATTTTCCTCAATTTTTAACAGTTGAATTTTCGAGAGTTAAAAATTTATTTGCTGAAAATTCGATTATCAATTTAATTCAATTTCTTGTACTTCTTGTATCTTGTATTAAAATTGAATTTTCAACGGTTGAAAACTGAAATAAAACTCAAAATTTAATTTTGAACAGTTTAAAAATAAATTGTTGACAATTAAAGAAAATTTAATTTTCAACAGTAAACTTTCGTCAATTGTAAAAAATTCATCTGTTGAAAATTCAATTGTGAATTTTCTTTAATTCTTAAGAGTTGAATTTTCATCATTAAAAAATTTACCTGTTGAAAATTCGATTATCAATTTAATTCAATTTTAAAATTTCTTGTATTAAAATTTAATTTTCAACGGTTGAAAATGGAAAAAAATTGAAAATATAGTTTTGAACATTAAAAAATTAATTGTTGATAATTGAAGAAAATTTAATTTTCTACAGTTGACTTGTCAACTCTTAAAAATTCATCTGTTGAAAATTCCATGATCAATTTTTGTCAATTGTTTAGAGTTGAATTTTCACTAGTTAAAAATTTATCTGTTGAAAATTCGATTATCAGTTTAATTCAATTTTCAATTTCCAACAGTTGAAAATTGAACAGAAAAGCGAATCTTGTATTAAAATTGAATTTTAAATAGTTCAAAATAAAAAAAAAATTGAACATAGAATTTGGAGCAGTTGAACAATCAGTTATAGAAAATTGAAAAAAAAAAATTATTTTCAACAGTTAAATTTTCAAAATTTGACTTGTCATCTGTTAAAAATTCATCTGTTGAAAATTCAGCTGTTGAAGATTCAATTATCAATTTTTTCAATTTTTAACGGTTGAATTTTCGAAAGTTAAACATTTATATGTTGAAAATTAAATTATCAATTCAATTCATTTTTTTTATTTTCTTTAATTGTCAACATTTGAAAATTCAAGAAAAAATCGAATTTTGTATTAAATTTAAGTGTTAAAAATGTTATATTGACATAATTTTGCATGACAGTGAAAAAAAAACATTTCAATCCATAAAAAAAAATTGGAAAAAAGTTGAATTTTTCAAAAACGCGGTGCCATTTGTGAAAAAAAATTCCAACTCAAATCATCTCCCCGTTAGTGACAGAAATACACTGAAATTTTTTTTAATTAAAAAAAAATAGTGGTGCCGGGAAGTCTTTAAAACTTTCGAAATTTTTTTAATGTATTCTATTAGCGCAAAAGTGGTATAAAAATATTTTTTGTAGGTAGCATGTGAGAATAAAAATTGCAAACGATGAAAAAAAATTTCTGCTGAATACAGGAATTTTTTCTAATGAAGAAAAAAAATTATTTTTTGTATTCGCTTGTATTAACCTTGATCTTTGAAAAGTTAAAAAAAATTTACCATTAAAACAACATTTGAAAAAATTTCAGTGAGTTACTTTCACCAAGAGAAAAAGTTTGCAGGACATCAAACTTAATTCATTACTCAAAAGTGACATTAAATAATTATTTTTATATTTATAATGTATGCGATAATTTCTTGTGAGCGCAAAAATATTCCACGATTGATAATCCAAATCAAAAGATAATATAGAAAATAAATGCGTATTTTTGTATTAATTACTAATATTTCACAAAAGCTGATTATATAATAAAATATTTTCAATGAAATTTTGAAGTAATTATGAAGGGCGCTTTCGAGAATAACTTGAGATTGAAATTAATAAATTTACTCTTGAATGCTTCTTTCATAACTTACGATTTTTTTTTCGTTTTCGCTTCCTTAAAATTACACCTGCATGGAAAATATTTATAAAAAATTCAAAGATCCTTAGAAGTTTTGAAAAATAATTTAAAATTAGAAAATATTCAAAAAAATGTTCAACAAAATGTAGATTTTTGAAGCTCTTGAAATCAAGTTTTGAAGATTTTCAAAAAATTTGAAAGTTTCCAAGGTATTGACAATTTTTTTAAAAGATTTCTGGGAAAATTTTAAATTATTTTTTATTTCGCACAAATTATTTTAAGAAAATATTCTAAGAGATTTCAAAACTAAAACAAATTTCGATGTATAAATAACAATTGAGCAATTATTAATTTGTTACGACCTAACATTTAAATAATTTAACTTCTAATTAAAATTTTTTTAAATAATGGAATTTTATTAATTCTATTTTAGTTAGGGCTCTAAAACTCTGTTACATTCCAAAATAAAAATAAAATTCTAGTAAAATTTTTATTTAATAAATGAAAAAAAGCTTTTTCTGTACAAATTATTAATAAAAGTTTATAGTTTATTTGTAAAATAAGGTAAAAGTGTAAATTATTCAGTTTGAGGAGAAAAAATTTAATAGTTTAATTACTGATTAATTTTTCTTGCGTAGTTCTGAATTTTCTACTGAAAAAATTCAAAGTACGTGTTTTGATAACATTCTCTATTTTTTTTTACCAAATAGTAGAACTGTCAACTAATAAAGATAAATTTTGAACCAAAAATAAAATAATTCAATTTTCAAATAAAAATATGAGTTTTCAAACACGAAGGATTAAGTTTCTACTAGAAAGAGAAATTTTCAATAAAAAACATAAATTTCCAACTAAAATTTTGAAGTTCTAACTGGAAAAGGTAATTTTTCTACTAAAAGAAAACGAACTTTCAACACAATTTTTAAATTGTCAACTAAAAAAATAAGTTTTCAACCAAAAATAGAATAGTGAAATTTTCAGATAAAAAATTGAATTTCCAACAATATAGTTCAATTCGCAACAGAAAAAGTAAATTTTCAACTAAAAAAAAAACGTTTCCAACCAAAAATGGAATATTTAAATTTTCTGTTAAAAAAATTAATTTTCAATAAAAAAAAAGACAAATTTTCAACAGAAAGATGAATTTTCAACAAAAAATTGAATATTTGATATTCCAACCAGAAAAGATTTTAAATATTTTAATATTAAATAAAAAAACAATTGAATTTAAACAAAAAATACGAACTTTAAACGGAATTATTAATTTCTAAGTTTAAAAATTATTTTTTAACAAACAACAAATTTCAATAAAATAGTTACATTTTTATCGAAAGAAATGAGTTTGACACTAAAAAAAATATGTAACCAAAAATGAAATAGTTAAATTTTCAGTTAAAAAAATAAATTTGAACCAAAAAGATGAATTTTCAAACAAGAAGATTAATTTTCTACCAAAAAGTCGAGTTTTCAACTAAAAAATTAATGTTTAACACCAAAAAAATATTTTTTTAACAAAGTAGTTAAATTTTTAACCAAAAAAATGAATTTTTAACCAAAAAAATGAATTTTTAACCAAAATAAATAAATTTACAAACAAGAAGAAAAGCGAATTTTTATAAATTAGTTTAATTTTCAACCAAGGAATGATGTGTCAACCAAAAAGATTAATTGATAAGCATAAAGGTTTATTTTTAACCAAAAGAGACAAATTTTCAATAAAATACATAAATTTTCATCCAAATGGTTCAAATATTAAACTAAAAGAGGCGAATTTTTAACCAAAACTGGAAAAAATTAAATTTTCAGTTAATCAATTTTTAACGAAAAAATCTGAAAATTTTAAACCAAAAACAGTTGAATTCAACAAACAAAAAAAAATAATAAGACGATTTTTCTCCAACACAATTGGTATTTTGATATGAAAATATGGTTGTTTTTAGTTTTCGATATAAAAAAAAGAAAACTTCTGAAAACATGTACTTTGAAACGTTCTTTCAGTAAATAATAATAAAATATTATTAAATATATAATTAAATTATTAAATATACTTAAAATATTAAATTTCTTTTTCAAACTGAATGGCTGATACTTTGACTCTATTTTACAAATGAACTATAAACTTTCATTAATAATTTGTATTTTATTTATATTTTATTTATATTTTCATATATTAAATTTGAATTTTCGCACAACTTGGACCCGAACAGATCGCGCACTCTGGTGAGTGGTAAACTAATAATATAATAATTCAAGTTTAGCTAGGGCTCTAAAGCCCTGTTCTCACTTACATTCAAAAAAATTAATAAAATTGCACTGTTTAAACAAAATAAAAAATTTTTATTGCATAAATCAATGCCTTAATATTTCAAGAATATAATCCAGAAGTTTTAGATCGAAATTCTGCGCAATAATGGTCTCATAATGGCCTGGAATTGCAGATCAGCACCAGACACCTGTAAGTTCACAAAAACCTTAATTTTTTAGACCGATAATTTAAAGGCTTTTTTTTGTAAATCGAATAATTTTAAGAGATATTTTAAAGTTTTAAAAGAATCCAAAAATAATTTTATTTAAAACAAAATGTAGATTTTTAAAGAATTCGAACAATAAGTTTAGAAGCTTTTTAAGAAATTTGAAAGGTTTCAAGAGAGTACATTTTTTTAAAAATATTTCTCGGATAATTTTAAATGATTTTTTATTTTACAACATTTATTTTAAGAGAATATTTAAAAAGATTTCAAAACATTCCATAAGATTTCCAAAATTATCAAAAAAGAATCTGGAAGATTTTAAGGCAATTTGGTTAATTTTGCAGAATTTTTTCAAAATTTGAGGAAGAATTCAAATCATTTTTAAAGATATTCAGAAGTTTTTAGAAAATTTCAAAAATAATAGAAAAGTTCAAAAAACTTGAAACAAAATGTAGATTTTTGCAGATTTCGAAATAAAATTTTGAAGTTATTTAAAGATTTTGAAAGGCTTCAAGATAATAAAATATTCCTGGGAATATTCAAAGTGATTCTTGTTTTTTTTTTAAACAAAACTAAAAATAAAAATTGTCAAAAATGAATCCGGAAGATTATAAAACAAGTTTAGGAATAATTCGAGTCGCTTTAAAAGATATTTATGCATTTTTCGAATTTTAAAGAAATTAAAAATATTTTGAAACTTTGAAAGATTTCCAAAAATTTATAAAATTCTCTTAAATTTTTTCCAAGCTTCAAAAAGTCTTGATTTTTTTTTAAATTACTTAAATTTTTCCTAAAATTGTGTAAAGTCCTGTAAAATAAAAAAAATGTCTTAGAAATTTTCTAGATGTTTTTTCAACATGTCTGAAATCTTCAAAAATCGTTTTGAATTTTCTTGAGAAGTCTAGGAAAATTATATTTTTATAATCTTAAAGCAATTTTTAGTTTGTATTAAAAATAATTTTGTCCTTAAAATTTTTTTTAACTGAAAAATCTTTTTTGGTTGCAATGAAAATTTGTCTTTTTAGTTTGAAAGTTCATCTTTTTTAGTAGAAATTACATATTTTTTGGTCTGAAATCGTCTTTTTGGATGAATTCAAATCTTTTTTATAAAAAACGAAAAATCTTTTTTAATTTAATTATAAGCTATTAAATTTTCCGAATTAATTTTTGTTGTTGAAAATTTGAATATTTGGTTATAACTTAAACTAATTTACTTATTTGCTTGGAGATTCATAATTGTAGTTCAAAATTGAACTGTTTTTGATTTACAATTAAAATTGGGTTGAAAATTCATTTTTTTAATGAATTCAAATCTTTTTTATTAAAAATTAAAAATATTTTTTAGTTTACATTGTATTTTTTTAATTAATCTTTTTTGTTTGAGGATGCAACTATTTTATTGAAAATTTGTCTTTTTTGGATTAAATCATCTTTTTTTTATTTAAAATGAAAATATTTTTGCATGGAAATATCAAAAAAATTTTCAAAAATTGGTCTTTTTAGTTTAAAAATTCATTTCATTTGGTAGAAATTTTATTTTATTTTTTTAAAATTACAATTATTACAAAAATTATTTTTGAAAATTACAAATGTTTGTTTTAATATGAAAATCTTTTTTGGCTGATGATTCAACTATGCTTTTGGGATGAATTCAAATTTGTTTAATTCAAATTAGAAAAAAAAATCAGTTCAATTATCAACTATTATATTTTCTGTTGAGAATTCATCTTTGTTGGTAGAAAATTCAATTACTTGGTGAAAAGTTTATTTAGTTTTTTAAAAATTCACTTGTTTCGTTGAAGATTCATAATTTTAGTTACAAATTGGTATTTTTTGGTAGAAAATGAATCTTCTCGATAGAAAATTCATGCATTTGGTTGAAAATTCCATTATTTGTTTGAAAATTAATTTTTGTGTGGAAAATTCGTATTTTTGGGTTAAAAAATTAAACTTTTTTTGTAGAAAATATTTAATTTGTTTTGGTTAAAAATACAACTGTTTGGAAATTAACTTTTTTGTGAAAAATTCATATTTTTGGGTTAAACAATTAAACTTTTTTGTAGAAAATTCGTCTCTTAGAAAATATTTAATGTTTCTTGTTTAGAAATACAACTGTTTGAAACATTAATCTTTTTTGGTTGAGGATTGAACTATTTTGTTGAAAATTTGTCTTTTTTGGATGAATTCATCTTTTTTTTTATTTAAAATGAAAATATTTTTGGATGGAAATCCAAAATTATTAAAATTAAAAACTAAATTTGCGAATTAAAATTGCAAATATTTGGTTTTCTAATAAAATCTTTTTTGGCTGGTGATTCAACTACATAGTTGAAAAGTCGCTTTTTTTGGATGAATTCAAATCTTTTTTATTAAAAATTAAAAATTTTTTTTTAGTTTATATTATATTTTTTGTTGAGAATTTATCTTTTTGGTTGAAAATACACATACTTGGTTAAAAAGTCAACTATTTTGTTAAAATGTTATTTTTTTGGATGAAGATTCAACATTTTAGTTCAAAATTGGTATTTTTTGTAGAAAATGAATCTTCTTCATAGAAAATTCATGTATTTGGTTGAAAATTAGCTTTTTGTGGAAAATTCAATTTTTTTGGTTAAAAAATTAAACGTTTTGTAGAAAATTCGTCTCTTTTGGAAAATATTTAATGATTTTTGGTTAAAAATACAACTGTTTTAAAATTAATCTTTTTTGGTTGAGGATGCAACTATTTTGTCGAAATTTTGTCGTTTTTGTTTAAAAATTTATTTCGTTTGGTAGAAATTTTATTTTTTAAATTAAAATTGCAAATGTTTGGTTTAAAGTTAAAATCTTTTTTGGCTGAGGATTCAACTATTTTGACGAAAATTTGTCTTCTTGGTTTTAAAATTCATTTCTTTTGATAGAAATTTTATTTTTTAAATTCTAATTGCAAATGTTTGGTTTAAAGTTAAAAACTTGTTTGGTTGAGGCTTCGACTATTTTGTTGAAAATTTGTCTTTTTTGGATGAATTCACCTTTTTTTTTTTATTTAAAATAAAAATTTTTTTTTGATGGATATATCATCTATTTTGTCGAAAATTTTTCTTTATGGTTTGAAAATTCGTTTCTTTTGGTAGAAATTAAATTTTTTTAATTAAAAATTGCAAATGTTTGGTTTAAAATAAAAATATTTTTTGACTGAGGATTCAACTATTTTGTTGAAAATTCATTTTTTTACGAATTAAAATCTTTTTTATTAAAACTTAAAAATATTTTTCAGTTTAATTATCAACTATTATATTTTTGGTTGAGAATTTATATTTTTTTGTTTGAAAATTCAATTATTTTTTTGAAAATAAACTTTTTTGTGTCAAATTCATATTTTCGGGTTAAAAGATAAAAATTGTTTGTAGAAAATTCGTCTCTTTAGGAAAATATGTAATGTTTTTTGGTTAAAAATACAACTGTTTGAAAATTAATCTTTTTTGGTTGAGGATTCAACTATTTTGTTGAAAATTTGTCTTTTTTGGATGAATTCATTTTTTTAATTAAAAATAAAAATCTTTTCGGATTGAAGTATCAACTATTACATTTTCCGCCGAGAATTTTTTTTTTTGAAAAGTCAACAATTTGGTTGAAGATTAATTTTTTCTTTGAAATTTTTATTTGACATATCTGAAATTGTCAAAAGTTTTTTTGAGTTTCCTCAAGATTTTTAGGAAAGTTAAATTTATATAAACTGAAAAACAAACAAAAAATAGTTATTCGAAAATTATAAAAAAATCTCTTTCATTTTTTGTTCCAGGAAAAAACCCGCCAATTAACAATATCGATTACAATTTTTTTTTAATTTTCTGGATGTTTTTTCAGCATGTCTGAAATCTTCAAAAATCGTTTTGAATTTTCTTGAGAAATCTATGAAAATTATATTTTTCTAATCTTAAAGAAATTTTTATTTTCTATTAAAAATAATTTTTTCCTAATTTTTCGAAAAATGCTTAAAAACAAATATATCTCAATATAAATAATTTTTTTTACCACGAAATTTAAATAAATATTCACTGAAATTTTTTTAAAGTTTCATTAAACCCCTTTATAAAAAAAAATCTTAAAAATCAGCTTTTTTCTTGATTAAGATAGGTTCCCCTCTTAATTGATGCTCATTTTTTATAAAATAAAGTTAAATTGTAAAAGTAATGATTTATTTTTTGATGTAAATTTTGGAAATGAAATTAATTTCGTTTACGGCACTGATGTCCAGTAAGTAGGATCGAGACAATCAGCAATAAATTCCGCAGAAGTCAGCAGAAATCTACCGAGTCATTCAGTGCACGTTATGCTATCCTAACGATAAGTCATTATATTTTAAAAGACGAAAAATGCTCATTAAGACTAAGTTTGGAACGTTAAGAGGCATCGTGGAAAAAAATGTTCTTGGCGGAGAATATGTATCTTTTAAAGGAATTCCCTATGCGGAACCACCAGTGGGCCACCTTCGATTTCAGGTAAGTTCACTGACTGAAAGTTGTTCTTGGCTTACTTACTAACTTACTTAACTTTACTGCTTACGACATGCCAACTTAAGAGCAAGAAACTTCATCATTATGCTCTGTGATCCTCAAGGATTTTCAGATTTTCAACCAGAAAGTTCTTGCACTTGACTTTTCTTTACTGAATAGGGGGAACCATCCCACAGTGGATAGGAAGAAATTCAAGAGAATTTAACTGCATTATAGTTTCCAAAAATAAAGATTTTCGTTTTTAAATGAATTTTACATATTCAATTGTTGTATTTTCATTTAAAAAAGACTTCAGTTGACTTTTCAACACCAAAATATTAATTTTATACAAGTAAATTTTCTACGAAAGATTTGAATTTTCAACAAATCAGTTGAATTTTCAATCAAATAGTTGCATTCCTATTCAAGAAAGATGAAATTTCTACTGAAATAAATAAATTTTTAAATCAAAAAGACAAATGCCAAAAAAAATGGAATTTTCTTCTAAAAAAGATTTTAGTTGACTTTTCAACACCAAAATATGAATTTTAAACCGCAAGTAAATTTTCTATGAAATAGTTGAATTTTCTACGAAACAGTTGAATTTTCAACCAAATAGTTGCATTTTTATTCAAGAAAGATGAAATTTCTACTAAAAAAAATGAATTTTTAAATCAAAAAGACATATTGAAAAAAATTAAATTTTCATCCAAAAAAGATTTTAGTTGACTTTTCAACACCAAAATATGAATTTTCAAAAATAAGTAAATTTTCTACGAAATAGTTGAATTTTCACCAAAAAGTGGAATTTTCAAGCAAAAAGAATGAATTTTTAACAAAATTGTTGAATTTTCAACCAAATAGTTGCATTTCTATTCAAGATGAAAATTCTAGTAAAAGAAATTAATTTTTAAATGACTGTTCAACACCAAAATATCAATTTCGAACAACAAGTAAATTTTCTAAGAAATAGTTTAATTTTCAACCAAAAGGAATGACTTTAACAAAATTGTTGAATTTTCAACCAAATAGTTGTATTTTTATTCAAGAAAGATAAAATTTTTACTAAAACAAATGAATTTTTAAATCAGACAAATTAAAAAAAATGAATTTTCATCCAAAAAAGATTTTATTTGACTTTTCAACAACAAAATATGAATTTTAAACAAGTAAATTCTTTACGAAATAGTTAAATTTTCAAGCGAAGAGAATGACTTTTTAACAAAATTGTTGAATTTTCAACCAAATAGTTCCATTTTTATTCCAGAAAGATGAAATTTCTACTAAAACATATGAATTTTTAATTCAAAAAGCCAAATTAAAAAAAAAATTGAATTTCCATCCAAAAAAGATTTTACTTTGACTTTTCAACGTCAAAATGTATGTTTTAAACAAAAAGTAAATTTTCGACGAAGATAATTAAATTTTCAACCAAAAACGACAATATTTCAACAAAACAGTTGTATTTTTAACAAAATAAAGGACTTTTTTTACAAAATTGTTGAATTTTCAACAAAACAGTTGCATTTTTATCCAAGAAAGATATAATTTCTACTTAAAAAAATGAATTTTCAATTTAAAAAGGCAAATTAAAAAAAAATAGTTCAATTTTCATTCAAAAAAGATTTTAGTTGTCTTTTCAGCACCAAAATATAAATTTTAATCAAAAAGTAAATTTTCTACGAAAATAGTTGAATTTTCAACAAAACATTTCAATTTTGAACCAAAAAGCATGACTTTTTAACAAAATTCTTGAATTTTCAACCAAATAGTTGTATTTTTATTCAAGAAAGATAAAATTTTTACTAAAACAAATGAATTTTTAAATCAGACAAATTAAAAAAAATGAATTTTCTTCTAAAAAAGATTTTATTCGATTTTTCAACACGAAAATTTGAATTTTAAATAAGTACATTTTCTACGAAATAGTTGAATTTTCAACAAAACAGCTAAATTTTCAACCAAAAAGAATCACTTTTTAACACAATTGTTGCATTTTCAACCAAAGAGTCGCATTTCTATTCAAGAAAGATGAAATTTCTACTGAA
>CAKNYM010048710.1:0-48959 GCA_932195095.1 Andricus curvator
CACGGCATCTTCCACAGAAATGTGGAAGATCAGTCGATGTCGTATGAGCTAACGTTTGCTTTCCTTAGATCACCCGGATTGAAGTCGGGCACGGAGGGCTTCATTTTGGCATGTCAAGACGGTGTCATTTCCACTCTAGCATACCGTCGCCACATTTTGAGCCAAGACATTTCCGATGATAGCTGCAGAGCGTGTCATGCACACCCCGAGCATCTAGGACACATACTATCCAGTTGTCCAACTCATGCGGGAACGACCTACATCCAAAGGCACAATGCGGCACTAAGAGTGCTTTATTACCATCTCTGTCACTCTTATGGCATTAGCACAAATACCTCTCCGCTAAACGCTCCTAGAGAAATAGAGTCAATTGTCGAAAATGAGAAGTGCCGCATATACTGGAACTTCATATTCTCGACAATTGTTTCTGTTGCGCACTCGAGGCCTGACATAGTTCTCCTTGACTTCGAGAAACGAACCATGTTCGTTATCCAATTTTCGGCACCAGCTGACAAAAACGTCACAGCCAAGGAGAAAGAAAAGAAAGAGAGGTATAAAGACCTTATAAGGGAGTTGCGACGGTTATACCCGGAATATTCTGTTAAGCTAATCGTCTTGATCATCAGCGCTCTTGGAGGTGCCAAGGTTTCACTGGTTAATAGCCTGAAAAGCATCCCTGCGTGTCAACAAAATGCTGAGACACTTGCGGGGAAAATGCAGAAGGCTCCGTGTCCTCAGGGTGCACGAGACTTTTGCCGGATCATCGTATTGAGTTCGTCGCAGACTGTAACCACCTATATCACGGTTGTGAGACGTGGTTACAGCTGAAAGTTTACCGCGATTTCGCTGGGAGCGGGTGCAATTTTTCAGATTAGCACCCGCTCCCGGCGAAATCCTGCGGTTGTACTTATGACAAACTTTTAAATATATATATATATATATATATATATATATATATATATATAGATATATATAGATATATATATATACAGGGTGTCCATGTATTCAAAATACATATTTATATTTTCTGATTCCTTGTGAAAAACTGTGTAGAAAATGATCAGTAAAAAATTTGATTAAATGCATAATTACCGAGTAATTAACAATTACAGGTTATCGAATCAAAAAAAAATGCGTTAGATATCCGACAGTCTATGTGCCATCGCTAAGAGTGTGTGAGAATACAAGTTCAGAACGTATAATTTCCCCTCGGTTTATTTTTGTAGGAGGTTTTGACTCTTTGGTGCAACTTCACACTTAAACGAGATTCGAAAATTAAAAAGTATCTTTTTCGTAGCAAACAAATTAGAAAACATTGCTCGACGAGTTAATTAAAATCAGAGATGAGGTGGGAGATTGCCGATCCCATACACTCAGTTTCGAGTGATTCTCCGCAGTGCCCCCTCTCGAACTAAGCTTTTGCGAACTAAAATCAAAGCGCCCCCAATACAACTAGCCAGTTCAGGAACTAAAATAGACAATAGACGCTCCTACTTGAGTGGTCAGGCAGGGCGACATTTTTCCAGTTTGATAATGTCGGTAGAGAAGATCAGATTGGGTAATTTTAGTTCGTAAACTGGCTAGTTCAATTGGGGGCGCTTTGATTGAAACATTGTCATAAAAGAATCCCGGAAGCAGAGATGAGGTGCAATCTCTGCTGGAAGATTGCAAGGCAATTTTTATCATTTCGCACAATTGAAAAAAAATCAGGAAAAATTCGAATTAATGTAAAACATATTTTTGAAACACTTTAAAACAATAATTTAAATATTGAGAAGATATAAAAGAAAATATAGATTTTTGAAGATTTTGAAATAAAATTTTGGAATCTTTTCAATAATTTTGAAGGGTTTCAAGAAAATACATTTTTTTTTGTAAGATTCCTGGGAAAGCTTTAATTGCTTTTTTTTTTTTTGAAAAATAATGTTTAAAGAAAATTCAAAAATATTTTGAAACATTTCGAAAAATCAGACAAATGAAGAATCCCGAAAACGAGTCTTAATAATTATTTTTGTATATCGCGTTGAAAATTGGTGAAATATAAAACAATGTTATTGAAAATTAGATGTTTATTTTTTGGTTGAAAATGTAACATTTCTTCTTAATTCGTTGCTTTTTGGTAGAAAATAAATCTTCTTTTTTGAAAATTTATCTTTCGTATCGAAAAATTAAGTACTTGGTTAAAAAAACATCTTTTTGATTGAAAATGTCACTATTTTTTGAAAATCCGCTGTTTGTTGGTTGAAAATGTAAAAAAACTATAAAATAAATTAAACTATAAAAAACTATACTCTTATTTAAAATCTTTTTAAAATTTTTCTAAATTTTATTTTCAAGTAATGGGCCAAGTATGGGGTATAGGAAAGAGAAGGTTCAATGACGATTGGAGAATGAGGGTTTGGTTGTTTGATGCGTTGGTTTGGGCGGTGATGTGTTATGGAGTGGAGGTCTGGGGATGGAAGGAACATAGGAAAGTGGAAAGCATGCATGAGAGATTTCTGAGATGGGTAATGGGGGTTCGTTGGAGTTGCCCAGGTTACATGTTAAGGGAAGAATTAGGAAGGGAAAAAACGGTAACTAGACAAATTAAGAGAGTCTGGAGGTTTGAAGAGAAGTTGAAAAGGGGAGAGGGGAGCAGAATAGCACAAGTATGCTTGGACGAAGTTCGGAACAAGGAGACGAGAGGCAATTTGGGAAATTCGAAATGGGAGGAAGAAAGGAAAAAAATGAGGAGGGTTTGTGATATACAAAAAGGGGTTCAGGATTGGCAGAGCATAGAATTAGAGTTATTAGTAAGACAAGGAGAAGCGAGATGGAGAAAGACTATGGACTCGAGGTACAATAGATGGTATATGATGGTCAAAGGGTTAACGGAACCAGAATATTTGCAAAAAATAAAAAGGAAGACAAATGGAATAGGGTGGTACGGTTTAGAATGGGAGAAGGAGTGAGAGCTTGTAGATATTGGATGGCTGAAGAGGACAATCTGTGCAGAGTATATGGATACGAAATGGAGTCATGGGCACATGTGTTAGAGAGGTGTACAGGCGAGGAAGATGGACAGTTGAGTGTGGATGAGTGTGTGAGATGGATTTTCGATGGTAATGGACAAAGAGTGACGTGGATGAAGAAATTGGAAGAAATAAGAGAAAGCAAGAGAACAGGATAGAACCAAACGGGTAATCCTATTAAAGGAAATGAAATAGCAAAAAGTAAACCTTTGAAATCGTTGAAAATGTATTTTATGGTAAGAGGAAACGAAAGCCCTGGAATATCGCTCATTTTAAAGTTTAGGAATTATTAGTAGTAAGAGCATTGTTATTTTAAGCAAGGCGAACCATTAGAATATAAGCAGCGGTTAAGTTAGATTAAGGATGGAATGTAAATATATGTACAGGGAGCGGAGGCCCTCAAACCCGTAAAAGGGAGAGATTAAATATACATACATACATACATACATATATATATATATATATAACCGGTTTCGGTTTCGATTCCTTTGGAATAGAACCGAAGGGCCTATGACAAAGCCACCGAACGCGTCCTCGGGTTGCGGATAGAGGGTTCCTGCACCAAGGGTTTCTGCTGAATATGGTTACAGTAATTAATAAGCAGTCGCGGACCATTGTCCAGGGATGGTCCCGAAGGAATAACTCCTAAGCGGAGGCGTAACAACCATGCCGAAAGCTGAATGGCACCTGAGTTAGGTGTCTCAAACGGTGACTCTGGGATACCGGGCGACCTTTCAGAGTATCAGCCTTATCCTTGCACGCGGGGCTCTACAAGGATGGACTAACCCTTTCCCTAGCTGCTCGTGGGAACAACAATGAAACCACCAAAACACAAAAATGTTGTAGATGCGGTTCAAGACAATCGAACGCGCAGAGCACCCGACAATGGGTCGGCAAACAATGCCGATCAGCCTAGAGTACGGAGTGCTGAAAATAATTTAGATGGAAACACGACGACGAACCGGCGAAATGCCCACATTGAGTGGACGGATCGACTCAGGGATGACGTGCTAGACTGCTACGATGCCAGCATTACCCCTGTTCGCGGAGGCTTTATGGCGCGTATGCACACTCTGTGGTGCCAGAAACACCCAGAGCTTAAGCACGTTTCGCATCAGTCTTTGCGAAATCAAGCCGACTACCTCCGGAAAAATGGATATGTACGCGGAGGGCTTCCCCAACCGCTGCTTTATCAAGCTGCAGACGAAGATGAGGAAGCGACATTGAGACCAACCGCAGAAAGCAGGCACCTTCTGAGAGATGATCGCAATTTCATTACTAGAAGGAACATTAACATGCAAGTTCCTCCTAAGCCCCAAGATCTGGCTGAAATCGATGCCTTCCTTTCTTGGAGATATCTCGCAAGAGTCCGACCTCTGGACCATCAATTGCTCAGTGTATGGTGCTGCGAGAACTTTGGCTGATTCAAATCGAAGGCTGAAACCAACGATGGATCAAAAGACCAAAAGGCGCTTGCATCAACTGAACAAGAAGATTGGATGGGCAAGACAGAATGCGTCCCGTATTCAATGTGTGATTGACTACATAACATCTGGTAGACCGTTTACGGAAAGGGTTCGAAAGTTCGCCCAAGAACTAAGGATCTTGAATCACACACTAAACAAGTCAAAGCTGCTGACAATCAAGCAGCATATTGTTGACAAAATACGGCTGTTATCTGACGCAAGGAGGAGAATACAGAAGAGGGAGAGATGGATCAGGGAGAATCAACAGTTTCTCGCTGACCCATCGCGCCTCTTCAGCGAACTACCTGTTTCTGTCAAAAATCCACCCAAGCCCAAGGAGGTATAGACTTTTTGGAGAGAGGTGTACAACATCCCGAAAACACTAGAGTTGAAAGAAGATACTGAAAATATCATCCGCTTCAAGGAGTTTTGCGACAACCTCATAAAATCTGAGGAGGAATGTCCATCAATCACTGCCGAAGAGGTGAAAAAAGCACTTAGAGGCACGAAGAACTTTTCCGCTGCTGGACCAGATTGTATCAAGAACTTTAAGTGGAAGAAGTTTACTTTTACACACCAACATTTGGCCCGCATATTCACCTCATATTTAAAATCGGAGACGCCCATTCCGCAGTGGCTGGTGTTAGGACGCACTATACTTCTGCCAAAAAAAGGCAAATTGTCCAACCCAGAGAATTACAGGCCAATAACAATAGCTGTCCTGAACAACAGGATTGTTCGACGAATTGAGCCTGTATGGCGAGCGATGTACGAACAACGTGGCTCAAAAAAAGGTGTAGCAGGCTGTCGAGAGAACCTGCTAATTGACAGGTGTGTCTGTAAAGACGCTGCAGCCCATCAGCGCTTCCTGTCAATGGCCTGGATTGACTATCGGAAAGCTTTCAATTCAACCTCTCACAGACTTATCATCTGTCTGTTGGAAAGCTTGAAGGTACATCCACACATAGTGAGATGCATAGAGAGATTGATGCCTCTTTGGAAAACTAGATTTACTATCTCATCTAGAAATTATCGTATGACAACGAACAACGTCACCTTCCAGAGGGGCGTCTTTCAAGGTGATACCATGAGCCCTTTGCTTTTTTGCATCACACTTTTGCCTCTATCTCTCGCACTACGAAATTCTGCTGGATACCTCTGTGGTGACACTAATCAGCACGAGCATAAGGTCACTCATGTATTTTATATGGATGACCTGAAGATCTATGCCTCTGGTAGAAGCAAACTTCAAACTGCTATAAATATTGTGAAGAACTAGACAGGAGAGATAGGGATGGACTTTGGCTTGGACAAGTGTGCCAAAATTTATCTGAAGAAAGGAAAGATTACTGGCATTCCCAAGGACCCTGAGCTTGTGGATATAAGTGTTATCAGACATCTTAATACTGGAGAGACCTATACATACCTGGGCGTGCCTCAAAACCGCATTCAGGACGTAAAATCAGTGAAGGAGTCTCTCCGAAGCAGATACAAGCATCTTCTTCGACAGATTTGGTCTTCCAATCTGTCGGCGTTGAACAAGGTATCTGCGACTAACATGCTTGCCGTTCCGGTTCTACTCTACTCGTTTGGGGTAGTTCAATGGACGAAGAACGAGCTTAAGGCCCTTGATGTCATTACACGTAAGATCATGCATATGCATAAAAGCTTGCATATCAATTCGTCAGTTCCGCGATTATATATTTCACGCCGTCAAGGCGGACGCGGACTTCTGAATCTCCAGTGTCTTCATAACCGGATTGTTCTAAGTACAGCTTACATCGTTGCGAATGGCAGAGATCCTTTCCTAAAGATGGTCAGGAACCACGAGATGATTGGCGAAGGAGCGTTCCTTTACAAAGCCGCGGAGCAAGCGGCCGAGACCCTTGGCCTGAATTTTAACATCAGAAGTGAGGAAAGTGCATTAATTCATCTAGATGCTTCACTTCTAAAACCCAAAGTGAAGAAAGCAGAGGTTGAAAATTTTCACCAAGAGCTACTCGACAAGAAAATGCACGGAAACTTTCACAGAAATGTAGAAAAACAGTCGTTGTCGAAAGAGCAAACTTTTGCTTTCCTCAAATCATCAGGGCTTAATTCAGGTACAGAGGGTTTTATTTTTGCATGCCAGGACGGTGTCATTTCCACCTTAGCATACCGTGAGCGCATTTTATGTCAAGAAGTTCCCAGTGATAGGTGCAGAGTGTGCCATTCACACGCTGAGTACCTAGAACACAGTATGTGTATATCAGGGTGTCCGACCCACGCGGGAACGACGTATATCTATAGACATAATACGGCCCTAAGAGTGCTTTATTACCATCTTTGTCGCTCTTACGGTGTTGGCCGCGACCCTGCCCTGCCGAACGCTCCAAAGGAGATAGAGTCGATTGTCCGAAACGATAAGTGCCAAATTTTCTGGAACTACGATTTTTGGGCAGCAGTCTCCGTTGCGCACTCGAGGCCTGACATTGTTCTCCAAGACTTCGAGAAACGAACTATATTCGTACAATATATATTCGGTACAAGTAATTGTCCTTGTGATAGGTGCTCTCGGAGGTGCGAAACTATCACTGGTTCGTAACCTTAAAGCCATACCCGCGTGCCAAAAATATGCCAAGGCACTTGCGAGATGGATGCAGAAAGCTGTCGTCCTTGGGTCGCTTCGTGTCCTCAAGACACACGAGGGTTTCGCCGGCCTGTCGTTGTGATTTTGTCGTTGCCTATGACCACCCATCTCACGGTTGTGAGACGTTGCCATAGGTGATATTTACCGCGTTGCTACTGGGGGCTATTGACATTTTGTTGGATGGCAGTTGCTCTTAGTGGGACCCTGCGGTGGTTGTTTAACTTTTTTTAAAATTATATATAATTCTCCTGTCCGTGTGTATGTGACTGAACTCCTCCTAAACGGCTGGACCGATTTTGATGAAATTTTTTATGTGTGTTCCAGTGTATTCAAGAATGGTTTAGATTTAAATTCAGTTCACTGGAAAATGTTTATTTAATTAATTTTTTATTTATAAATTAGGACAACAGGACGTCTGTCGGGTGCGCTATAGTTTATATTTAAATCTTTATTTTTAAATTATTATATATAAAAATATTTTTTTTATAAAAATTTATTAAATTTAAAAATTTAATAATTGAAAAAATTAAAGAAATTTCTACATCAAAAATTAAAAAAATAATTCCAATTAAAAAAAATGAATAGAGAATATAACAATTAAAATTTTTTTTTTAATTATAAATAAATATTAGTTAATAATTAAAATAAAAAATTGTTTAAAAATTAAATATAATTAATATATAAATTTGTGGATATATAAATAATATTATTATATAAATATTTCATTTTATTATATATAAAATTATATATAATTTTTTAACCAAAATTTCATTTCACTGTTTCCCGGAAATCGTAAAATCTTAAGAAATTTTGTTTATTTTCCTCAAAAAGACATCGTTCGTTGAAATTGGCAAAATTTATTGAAGCATAATTTGATCGAAAATAATTATCAATGAGTTATTCATTATTTTTTTTATACAAACCCTATAGGTCAGGCGGTACGTAGTTTTGTTTGGCAATAATTCCGACTAAAGAAATTATGGTTTTAAAATGTTCTTTGGGTCAATATAAGGAACCGTTTTCGTTATCCCCCTCCCCCAACCTCTGCGTATCTTTTGGCAGTGGCGTAAACTTTCGAAAAACAGTTTTTTATTTATAACTCGTTTAATTATGGTTTTTTTGCAAACTCCGTGTCTACAAAAATTAAAGAACATAAAATTCTCCACAAAAAAGGTTCACTTGATTTTTTTCATACGACCCATATTTTTCGAATAATACCCGGGCAAAGTCCAAAAATTTGTAAAAAATGTTGAAAACTTTCACTTATACTAGTTCTGAAATGACGCTGGATAAATTTATGCACTAATTGTCGGTAAGATCAATGTTAATAAATAAATTATATATTTACAACTTATTTTTCATTGTTTATAAATAACTTTATTAATGGAATCAATGTTTTTATTATATACGGTTTTCACAATTGCGAGCCTATGTATAAAAGTATTTGAGACCACTAACTCGAAAATTTTAGAAAATAGCTTGGTCGTTGGAATGTAAAAAATCCAGAATGTCACAAGCGTACCAAAAAATTTAATCAGGATCATTGTAATTAAATATAAAAACGACGAATACCATTGGCGTAGAACAGGGCTCACCACTTTGAGCAAGTGCTGACTGAAATGACAAGCGCGTGGCTGTAACAAGAAACATTTATGTAGAATTATTATGTAATTTATATATAAAAAGTAAGATCAAATTCATACCATTCATAACATAGAGTGAGAAAGAGATGCTCTTATGAATTTGACCTTACGGTATATATAAGTAATAAATATTTGCAAATTTGTGAGGCTTACCAAAAAAAAATTTCAGCCGACTGATTAATTTAGAATTTTTCTTTCTTTGGAAGCGGACGATCCTTTAAGGTGGATGTGGAAGGTTCATCCTGCATTCCTCCACGCTTGGATCTTCTTACACCTGACGTTAATGGCTAAGGTTCGACCTCCATCAGGTCACCTCTACTCTCCTGTTCGTTGTCATCATCATCGGTGGAAGGCTCGTCCTGCCTTCGTCTTTGCTTAGATGCTCTCACACCTGAGCTCGATGGTTGAGGTTCGACCTCCATCAGGTCACCTCTACTCTCCTGTTCATTGACATCCTCATCATCACCGCTTGACTCAGCTGACTCGCTCTCTGAATGAAGCCCTTCGTTGCTCTCATATCTCAAAAAGCGCTCTAGTTGTATACCGACTCTGTCGTCAATGTCGCTGGTGTCCTCATCCTCCTTGATATTCGTACAAGATTGGCCGCGGCAGTTGCCACAAATCGTTGAGCATAGCAGTCCAGCTTTTCTGCAAGTGCAGGCTGCTTTGCAACCTTTGGTGCATTTGCACGAAATTCTCTGAAGCAGTTCTTGAGGAGCCGCGTCTTTGAGGGTGGGGATTGGTGTTAGGCCATGCTTGCTTCTTTTCCAACCCCAATCTTCCGGACTTTTCGTGTTGAATTTTCGTGCCGTTTAACTATTCACACACCAACGTGCACTTTCACCCAATAGAGCAGATGTTTCTCAACATTCCAACGACTAAGGGACTAAGCTATTCTCTAAAATTTTCGAGTTAGTGGTCTCAAATACTTTCATACATAGGCTCGCAATTGTGAAAACCGTATATAATAAAAACATTGATTCCATTAATAAAGTTATTTATAAACAATCAAAAATAAGTTGTAAATATATTATTTATTTATTAACATTGATCTTACCGACAATTAGTGCATAAATTTATCCAGCGTCATTTCAGAACTAGTATAAGTGAAAGTTTTCAACAATTTTTACAAATTTTTGGACTTTGCCCGGCTATTATTCGAAAAATATGGGTTGTATGAAAAAAATCAAGTGAACCTTTTTTGTGGAGAATTTTATGTACTTTAATTTTTGTAGACGCGGAGTTTGCAAAAAAACCATAAATAAACGAGTTATAAATAAAAAAACTGTTTTTCGAAAGTTTACGCCACTGCCAAAAGATACGCAGAGGTTGGGGGAGGGGGACAATGAAAACGGTTCCTTATATTGACCCAAAGAAAATTTTAAAACCATAATTTCTTTAGTCGGAATTATTGCCAAATATGACCTTTTTTTTGCTCTGCCGCCTGGCCTACTAGAAGACCTGAAAGAGTCACGACATTTCAAAAAAATTTCAAAGATTATTAATTACTACTTGGTTAAAAATTCCTTTTTTTGTTGTTGAAAATTTTTGATTGAAAATTGCACTATTTTTTAAAAATTCATTGTTTTTGGTTGAAAATGTAACTATTCTATTTGTTTTGTTATTGGTTTAAAATTAATTTTCTTACAAGGGCTTAATTTGAGATGAAGAGGGCTTAATTTGAGATGAAAAAAGCTGAAACCGTTTACCTAGATAGGAAACGGTTTATGAGAAAAAAGGGTTGAAAGAAACTCGTGCACAAGCACTATCGGTTTGAATTACAAAACAATCGAGCAAGCTACGATGGAGCAATGGTCTAAGTTGCAGACTGCAAACTCTCTGGTCATGGGTTCACGTCCTGGTACATTTAAAATATTTTTTTTGTTTCTATTGCTTTTTTTGAATAGTTTCACCCTGAATATGCATAAATATTATAAAAACAATAGTAAAAAGTTTTAAAAAAATATTTTAAGAATAAAAAAATTATTTTTGACACCAAAATATTTTTATCAATCAGTTTATGTTTGCAGCATAATTTTTTTATTTTGAAAAATGAATTTTAATCGAATATTCCAAAACATTTTGAAACATTTCAAAAAGTATAATAAAATTGTTAAAAAAGATCCTGGAAGATTTCAAGGCAATTTTTATAATTTTGCACAATTATTGAAATTTTTCCTGATTTTTTTTTTTAATTATTAGAAAAAAACCAGGAAAAATTTCAACACATTTGAAACATAGTTTTGAAACTTAAAAAGATAATTTTAATATTGAGAAGATTTAAAAAAAAAAAGAAAATGTACATTTTGGAAAAAAATTCATTTTTATGATTGAAAATTTAAATTTATGCATTTTTTTAATTTGTTGTTTTTTAAAAGGAAATTAATTGTATAGGTTAAAAATTCATTTTTTTTATTGAAGATTGAACTTTTTTTTTAAATTCGTTGTTTATTGGTTGAAAATTTAAGTATTCTTCCAACTTATTTCGGATTTTTTCTCGGAATTTATAGAAATCTTTCGAAATGTTTTCAAATACGTCACGGCAAAAATAGTAAAAAATTAAAAATTTGTCATGAAAATTAGATTAACTATATACTTTTAAATTTCGTTGTGTTTTGGTAGAAAATTTCAACTATTTGGTTAAAAATTCCCTTTTTTTTGAAATTTTTTCATTGAAAATTGAACTATTTTTTGAAAATTCGTTGTTTTTGGTTAAAAATGTAATTATTATATTTGTTTTTTTATTGTTTTAAAATTAATCTTCTTAGTTGAAAAGTCATTTTTATAGAAAATTCAACTGTTTCTTGAAAATTCATTGTTTTTCATAAATTATAGTAAATATTTTCAAGTTTCAAAATATTTTGACTCACTTTAACACTTCTAAAATTCCTAAATATCATTGTTCAAAATTCATTTTTATAGAAAATTCAACTATTTCTTGAAAATTCCTTGTTTTTCATAAATATTTTATAAATATTAGGAAATATTTTCAAGTTTCAAAATATTTTGAATCATGTTAACACTTCTAAAATTCTTAAATATTATTTTAACTGACCCAAATTTTTCTTAAAAATGTAGCAAATCTTCAAAAATTCAAAAAATTGCCTTCCTTGACAACATTAGAAGCCAAAGTGTGTTTTTGTTTTGAATTCGCACGATGTAGCGAAATGACATTGGTAGGGCGGAGGGGAATCCTCAATTCTTGTCACCTCTACGCTTCTACTTCGTAGAACCGGCGGAGAATTTCCGAGAAATATACTTCCCCATTTTTTATACCAATAACTGAGTTATTAGCGTCAACCTTCAAAAAAACCAAATAAAAAAACAAAAAGAAAAAAAAAAGTTTTAAAAAATCTGGGCTTTCAATTTCGGCAGACTATGGAAAAGCTATAGAGTTAAAAAAATTAATTTTTTCTCCAATTAGAATAATTTTTAATACAAAATAAAAATTTCAAATAACTATTAATTTATTAAAAGTTGTTGAACACTTAAATTCGAGATAGAACCACATTCCGAGATTTGCTAACAAGGAATCAAGCATTATCAGTTTCTTTTCAAAGTTATATAAATACATTTTCGTGAGATTTCGGAGGATATTAAAAAAGATTTTTGAAGATCTCACATATGTCGAAAAAAATCTAGAAAAGTTTGATATAATTTTTTTATTTTACGGGATTTGCAAAATATTGTGAAAAATTAGAGTCAGCTTAAAAGATGTTCAGGACTTTTGGAAGAAATTTAAAAATGTTTTATAAATTTTCGAAAAACAATTCAAGTTTTAAAATATTTTTAATCTCTTCAAAACTTCTAAAATTCATAAATAATTTTTAAGCTGAAAAATTAAAATTTAAAAATTGCCTTAACACCTTAGAGATTTGTAGAAATTTTCAGAGGAATCTTAAGAAAATTTTTTTATTCTTTCAAAATTCTTAAAAAGCTTCTAAATTTTTTTTTCGATATACTCAAAAGTGTACGCTTGGTTTGAAATGGTTTGAAATTTTAATTTATGTTAACACCTTTTCAAAAATTCTAAATATCTTTTGAAATAATTCAGTTTTCTTAAAAAATCTTTCAATTGTCTTAAAATCTCTTAGATCCTGTTTCGTGTGTTTTAAAATAAAATCTCAATCATTGAAAATTTTCCCAGAAATCTCATTATCGGTACCGATAACTATTTTGGTTTCCGCTACCGACAGTTTACACATTTCGCAAATTATGATATATTTACCGGTGTGAAAAAGTTTACAAATTGTATACTGCAGTAGCAACATTTTAAGAGCAGAATTATTTCCTAATATTAAAAAAATCCTTTGCAATTAAAATGTTTTCTGTTATCATCGGACTGTGACTGACAATATTCTTAGAAATTAAAAAAAAATTAAACGGCAAGAATAAAAAACGAATACCTTCGGACAAGCACAAAAATAGGATTAATTTTGGAAAAAAGCCCGTTTGAAAAGTCACGCTTTAAAAAGACAAGAAATAAAAATTAATTATTCTCTTTTGAAGATCTAACAAACATGTCCTCTTCTTTTTTCATACCTTGCTTTGTCCATGAAATCATTAATATCGGTTAATGTATAATATACATAATTATATATATAATATGAATAATTTATATTATAAATATGTTCAATGGTATGTATATTTTTGAGAAAAAATGTCAAATATAAATAAATTACCGAATCCATTTCAAATCAGGCAGGTTCTACACTTGAAGTTCCAGTACAAGATATCATAAATGCGTAAGAGAACTTTTTTAAATGTGCAAACTATTTTCTCAACATTTTTTTTTTATCTGTTGTTGTTTTCAAGAAAAATGCGAAAATTCGATTTTATGAAAAAAAAATTCTACTGGCCACAAAAGTTATTTAGCCCGCATTAAACTCACAAGGTATTTTCCTTATGATAGTACAAATTCAACAAAAAATTGGCAAAAAATATAAGTGTGGGTTTTTTGAGAAATACACTACCAGAATCTGAAAAGAAATCGTAAATATCTCAATTAGTTCAAAAGTTATACGAGTTTAAAGAAAAAATGGGTTTTTTTTTTAAAAACAAAGACAAAAATTCAAATACGCATAACTCTGTAAAAAAATTTTTTTTCACGAATCTCAAAAATATGTATCGCCTAATTTCCTCTAAAAAACAACATATTTTGTCCCTGAGAGATTCTGCAACTGCAAGTGTAGAACCTGCCTGATTTAAAATGGATTCGGTCAAATAATGAAATATTTTTTCTTTCTCAAATTATTAATTAAATTATTTGAACAAAGTAAAATTATTATGTTTTTGTTTAATCACTCACTCATTTTTTTGAGTATATTTATAAACAATTTAATCCGTCTGTTTTCTGGGTATGTAACTTTCTTTAATTGTCAAGTAATTGTCTAACATTATAATAACATTTGGTTCTTAATTATTAAAATTTTGCTCTTAATTCTGCACTTTTAATAAAAAACAACATAATGTAACATAATCTGAATATAATAAATAAAAATAATGGACTCTGGTGGTAAATAATTGTGCAGTTTGCAGTTTGTGCTAATGGTAACTCCTCGAGTATCATTTTAGAAATTGCTAACTTTCATCATTTACCGACGCGCAACGTGCACCTTTAAAGTAACTCTTAGTTCCGTCCGCCAAGAGGGCGCAGTTATCAGCGCATGTTTTTCACATTCTCTTATTCCATTAGATCGGCAATCTCCCACCTCATCTCTGTTAAAATGCATGCGTTGTTTGAAATCTGTAGAATCCTCTTGAATTCTTAGCATTCCGCAGAATTCCTTCTAGTTCTGCAGAAATAATTACTCTAACATTTTTGAATTACCCTGAACACTTTTGAATACGTTGAATTATTTAGATTTTCAAGACTTTTAAATACGAAGTGTATAAACTGTCGGTACGGGTGAAAAAATGGTCGGTAACGGTTTTTGAACCGTACATGAAATTCAAGGAATTCAAGGAAATTATGGAATTCAAGGAATTTACGGAATTTAAGGAATTGATGGAACTCAAGGAGTTCATGGAATTAAAAGAATTCACGGAATTCATGGATTTAACGGAGTTGACGAAATTCACGGAATTCATGGAATTCACGGAACACATGGAATTTATGGAATTCATGGAATTCAAGTAATTGATGGAATTCACGGAATTCAAAGAATTCTCGGAATTCACGAAATTCAAAGAATTCGTGGAATTCACACTGTCGGTACCGGTAAAAAAAATTACCGATACCGACAATTTTTTTTACCGGTTATTGAACTGTAAATTCAAGGAATTCACAGAATTCAGGGGATTAACGAAATTCAAGGAATCCATGAAATTCACCCCTTCCAACAGCTCGTGGCGGCTGAAATAATGTTGGTCAAAGAACTACCGCTTTCCAATATCTCTTGGGGGCGCAAGGCACCCCTGTGACTAGTCACAGAAATAATGTTGGTCAAAGCCCTATCCCTGCATCTCTCTAATTCGTCTTCTGTGATCAATCACAGAAATAAGTTCAGTTTTACCCCTAACATTTTCTAATTTTTGTTGGTCTGTGACGTCAACTAGCAAGATGGCCGATATTGAGGATCAAACAGTAGCAATAAACACATGGGAGAAAAATAAATTTTTAAATATTTTTCCCGTGAGTTTAAGCTCTATCGACAATTTTGTTTACAGGTACCGACAACTTTTTTTTTATTGTTACTATCTATATTTTTTTTACCGGCACCGGTTTTGCATACACAACCTTTCAAATGCTGTAAATTCTTCCGAATTCTCTGGAATTCTCCGAAGTTTGATACAACCATTGCAGTCTTTCTAATTCTTTCACAATTAGTCTAGTTAGTCTCACTAATTTTGTAGAATTCACTTCAAAATGTTTTTTTTTTATTAATTTGAAGAGCTTTGATTACTTTTCAACCTATGAGAATACAGATTAAATTATTTGAAATTTAAAGATTTTTAAATTCTCCAAATTCCTCTGAATTCGCTGCATTCTACTAAATCCATCGCAAATTTCGTAAGTCTTACCCAATAAGCCAAGTTAAGACGACGGCCTAGCTACCAGTGAATTAAGATGTACTCGTCTTTTGAATTCCGCAAAGTTTTCACGAATTCTGTGGAATACCTTCCACCGCTTTAGAATTAATTTAAAGAATTTTAAATACTTTTCACACTATGAAAATACGCAATCAACACTTTAGAATATGTAGAAAAACTCATAAATCCTATACATTCGTCAGAATTGTTCTGAATTCTAATAAAATCATAGCACTTTTCCTAATTATTTTCCAATTAGTCAAGTTAGGGAGTCGGCGTAGGTACGACCCGGTAACAAGGAGTTCATTGAGACGTATAGAATGGCATTTAAAAAAGTAGACACTTGAATGCCTTGAAATGCGTACAAATTGCATTTTTGTCCGAAATGCCATTAAATGCGTTTTATGGCTTGAATCTTGTCTCGTTCGAATAATTTTCAATGCGCACAAATGAAAAGGCATTAAGCTGACGTCATGGTAATACTATTAAGTGAATTGGCGTTAATGCTATTTAATGCGTTTCGCCGAGCCACCCACTTGAATGCCATACAATGCCTTTCATGACACAAAGTATTGAATTGGGTTAATGCCATTTAATGCGGTTCGCCGAGCCACCCACTTGAATGCCATACAATGTCTTTCATGACACAAAGTATTGAATCGGGTTAATGCCATTCAATGCTGTTTCGAGATCTTTTCAGTTGAATGCCATACAATTCCTTCTGCGGCAGATTGCATTGACAAGGCTAATGCCATTTAAGAAGAATAGGAACCATATAGGAACTGAGGAACAGACGCGAAAGTTATATAGTAGCCGAAAAGTGGGCGAAACGTTTCAACAAAAGTTCATACGTCAAGAATAAAAAATGTGATGCCGCGAAGCATTCGCCAACGCAAAAATACCACATCCTCGTCTCTCTGAATAACGGCGGAAAGGCCGACATACAGGAGGGAGTAATATTAAAATCAGCGGGTAAGTTGAAAAGCTTTTCAATTTAAGGCCATGTGAGCATAACATCAACATTTTTTTAAACATTTTTTTCAAAACCAACTTACGTTCACACGAAACGCGATATCGATTTGAAAATTTGGGAAATCAAATGAGAAGCACTAAGAAACGTTTATCTGGTCCTACATTTTTATAATTATAAAAAAGTTTTTTTTTTTTGAAAATTGTTTAGTTTGCTTTTTTCATAATTATTCCGTTATGTGACATATACTCAGTTTCCTTCATTTCAATGCCATTAAATGCCCTTTCATTAACTTCACATTCATGCTAATGCCTTTTAATGCTGTTCATTTTAAGTTTTTATTTTAATGCGTTTCATTGCGCCTTGCGCATTAATAAGCATTCAGACAAAAATGCAATTAAAACGCATTGAAACGTTCCAATGCGTTCCAATGAACTCCTTGTTACCGGGGACTGAAGGCAGATGTACCCTTTATTTGAATTACACTCAATTCTGTCAAATTCTGTAGAAATACATTCAATACTTTTAAATTATTCAAAACATTTTTAAATACTTTTTATGCTACGATAATAAATATTGCATTATTCGTAATTGAAAGGCTCATACATTCTATAAATTCCCCTGAATTCTTCAGGATTCTACTAAAACCATAGCACTATTCCTAATTCTTTCCAAATTAGTCAAGTTATTTGGACGGCTTAGCTACCGTTGAATGAAGATGTAATCGTTATTTGAATTCTGCGGAATTCTCTCGAATTGCGTAGAATTCCCCTCAAAAGTTCTGAATTCACTTGAAGAATTTTTGAAGACTTTGAAGCAATGAGAACAAACACTGAATTCTTTGGAATTTAAAAACATTTAGTCTTGCTTTTTATAACCGAAATAAGGAACTAGCTTTGATAGACATTTTTAATCGTCTTTTCCCTAATTTTTTTTCAGTTGTTTCTCGACTGGTTAATCCAAACAAGCGTGTTCTTTTTTGACGGAAGAAGTTTACGAACTTTTAGAAAAGTGTGAAATGTTTAAAAATTTACTATCTTGGATTTTATAAGCGAAAGTAAGGAACTTCTTTTGACAGATATTATCAATCATCTTTTTGTCAAGTTTCTTCAGTAGTTTTTCGTATGCAGAGTCCAATCAAGGGAGCCTGGTTTTGACGGGAGGCACTTACGAGCTTAATAAAAATCGGTTATTATTTAAAATTTACAATATTGCTTCATGTAACCGAAAATAAGGAACTGGCTTTGGTGGACATTTTCAAACGTCTTCTTCCCAAGTATTTTCAGTCGTTTTTTGACTCGAGAGTCCAAACAAGCGTGTTCTTTTTCGACGGGAGAAGTTTACGAGCTTTCAGAGAAGTGTGAATTGTTTAAAATTTACTATCTTGGTTTTTATAAGTGAAAATAAAGAACTAGCTTTGATAGACATTATCAATCGTCTTTTTCTCAAGTTTTTTCAGTATTTTTTCGTCTGCAGAATCCAATGAAGAGAGCCTGGTTTTGATGAGAGACACTCACAAGCTTAAAAAAAATTTCTTGGTATTTAACATTTACAATCTTGCTTTCTGTTACCGAAAATAAGGAAATGGCTTTGATAGACATTTCTAGTCGTTTTTTTCCTAAGTTTCTTCAGTATATTTTCGACTGGAGAATTCAAACAAGCGTGTTCTTTTTTGACGGGAGATGTTTACGAGCTTCTAGAAAAGTGTGAATTGCTTAAAATTTACTATCTTGGTTTTTATAAGCGAAAATAAGGAACTAGCTTTGCTAGACTTTTTCAACCATTGAAAATGTCTTCTTTTTTGGATTCTCTTCATTGGATTCTACAGACGAAAAACTACTGAAAAAATTTGGGTAAAAGACGATTGTTGATGTCTGTCAAAACTAGTTCCTTATTTTCGCTTATTGAAACCAAGATAGTAAATTTCAAACAATTCACACTTTTCTAGAAGCTCGTAAACATCTCCCGTCAAAAAATAACACGCTCGTTTGGATTCTCCAGTCAAAAAACTATTGAAAATACTTGGGAAAAAGATGACTGAAAATGTCTATCAAAGCCAGTTACTTATTTTACGTTACATAAAGCAAAGGTTGTAAATTTTAAATACTTAACAATGTTTTTAAGCTCGTAAGTGCCTTCCGTCAAAACCAGGCTCCCTTGATTGGACTCTGCATACGAAAAACTACTGAAAAAACTTGAGAAGAAGACGGTTGATGATGTCTGTCAAAGCTAATTCCTTATTTTCGGTTATAAAAAGCAAGACTGAATGTTTTTAAATTCCAAAGAATTCAATTTCTGTTCTCATTGCTTTAAAGTTTTTAAAATTTTGGAAAGAATTAGGAATAGTGCTATGGTTTTAGTAAATCCCTGAAGGATTCACAGGAATTCGTAGAATTTATGAGCCTTTCAATTACAAATAATTCAATATGTATTATCGTAGCTTGAAAAGTATTCAAAAATCGTTTGATTCATTCAAAAGTATTGAATGTATTTCTACAGAATTTGATAGAATCGTGTGTAATTCAAATAAAGGGTACATCTTCCTTCAGTCGTACCTACGCCGACTCCCTAACTTGACTAATTGGCAAATAATTAGGAATAGTGCTATGATTTTATTAGAATTCCGAAAAATTCTGAGAATTTATAAGATTTATGAGTCTTTCTACATATCCTAAACTACTGATTGCGTATTTTCATAGCACGAAAAGTATTTGAAATTCTTTAAATTAATTCTAAAGTGTTGGAAGGTATTCCACAGAATTCGTGACAACTTTGCGGAAATCAAAAGACGAGTACATCTTCATTCACTGGTAGCTAGGTCGTTGACTTAACTTGACTTATTGGGTAAGACTTACGAAATTTGTGATGGATTTAGTAGAATTCAGCGAATTCAGAGGAATTTGGAGAATTCAGAAATCTTTAAATTTCAAATAATTTAATCTGTATTCTCATAGGTTGAAAAGTATTAAAAACTCTTTAAATTAATAAAAAAAAACATTTTGAAGAGAATTCTACAAAATTCGTGAGAATTCTAAGGGAATCAATTAACAAGTACATATTAATTCACTGCTAGCTTAGCAGTCGACTAACTAGACTAATTGTGAAAGAATTAGAAACACTGCAATGATTGTATCAAAATTCGGAGAATTCGGAAGAATTTATAGTATTAAAAAGGTTAAGTATGCAAAGCCGGTACCATCTTGCTAGTCGATGTCGCAGACTAAAAAAAAAGTAGAAAAGGTTGGTGGTAAAACTGAACTTATTTTTGTGATTAATCCCAGAAGACGAATCAGAGAGATGCAGGGATCGAGCTTTGACCAACATTATTTCTGTGACCAGACACAGGGTTGCTTTCCCGCCCCCATGAAGTGTTGGAAAGGGGTAGGGGTTTGACCAACATTATTTCTGCGACCAGTTACAGGGGTGCCATCCAGCCGCCACATGCTGTTGGAAGGGGTTAATTTCGTGAATTGCTTGAATTTAGTTAATTCCCTGAATTCTGTGAATTACATGAATGCCGGTACCGGTAATTTTTTTTTACTGGTACCGAGAATTTTCTTACGGGTACCGACAGTGTGAGTTAAACGAATTATTTGAGTTTCGTGAATTCCGAGAATTCTTAGAATTCCGTGAATTCCATGAATTCCCTGAATTCCGTGAATTTCATCAACTCCGTTAATTCCGTGAATTCTGTGAATTCCATAAATTCAATGAATTCCTTGAATTTCATGTACGGTTCAAAAACTAGTAAAAAAAATTGTCGGTACCAGTATTTTTTTTACCGGTACCGAAAATGTTTTTTACTGGTACCGACAGTCTGAATTCCACGAATTCTTTGAAGTTTGTGAATTCCATTAATTCCGTGAATTTCATGAATTGCGTGCATTCCGTGAATTCCCTGAATTTCGTGGAATTCCATGAATTCCGTGAATTCCGTAAATTCCACGAATTCCGTGAATTAACTCGTTGAGCAATGTTTTCTAATTTGGTTGCTACGAAAAAGGTACTTTTCAATTTTCGAATCTCGTTTAAGTGCGAAGTTGAACCAAAGAGTCAAAGCCTCCTACAAAAATAAACGGAGGGGAAGTTATACGTTCTACGTTCTTATACGTTATACTCGGTAATTATGCATTTAATCAAATTTTTTTATTGATCATTTTCTATTCAGTTTTTCACAAGGAATCAGAAAATAGAAATATGTATTTTGAATACATGGACACCCTGTATATAAATATATTGTTATACTAGTAGTCCAATCATTAAATCACTCTTTCCTACGATACTTTGCAGAGTTTAGCTATTTTTCAACAAATAGGCTCAATTTTTGTACAGAATTACGGGAGAATATCTTTCCGATGTTTTTTTTTTCTATGATGCTCAGTTACGAGTAAACCAAAACTAAAATAAAATTTTGTTTGTTCTCGAATTAACGCAGCTCGAAATATTATTTCAAGCTACGTTAATTCAGACTCCATACAAATTACAATGTCTTTCCTTGTTTACTCGTAGCCTGAGAGCTTATTATCGGGACGCTGACGTGGCATTGCAGGCTCCCGAGGACTAGCAACGAGCCAACTTGCCACTCAATGATGTGAGGGTGGATTGCGGAAGGAGGATGTGTGTATGTGTTAAATGGATGGTGCGAACCTGGGTCTAGGCCAGAAATAAAAATGACCACGAAACATTATACTGCATGGAGTCAAGGGGAGGGTAGATTAATTCAAAGGGATCGATTCCTAAAAAACCTACATTAAGAACATTGTAAAGGTCCAAAAGGATCAAAGGTGTGGTTTCACTCGCTATGCTGCGCGATCATACACACACCGCGCTAGGCACCTATTCCGCAAGCCTCCGCGCTCTACACGTTGTCCTCGCCTTCTTCCTCCCTATTTTCTTACCATAAGCGCGTCTCCTTCTTGCGTATAGCTGCACCGTACATTATGACTATAGCAGTTCAATGCACCTTGACTCCCTTCTATTCTCTTCCTCTTTCCACGCTATCCTCCCATAGGCCGTTTCACTCCTCACCCTACATACTATATAAATATATATATCCTATACAATAGACCGTAGTCTGACAGCACGAACACGTGGTAATACCAAAGCAATATCACGTGTGTACTCAGCGAAAAACGTAACGCTAAACTGCTTAACTCACTATGATTAATGAAGGTTGAAATTAGTAAACACTTAATTCTAAGTTGAAAATTTCAACCTGCATCAATTCTGATGCGTATTAAAATTAAAATCTTCTTTTTTTTTTTAAACAAACAAGACTTTAAGCACCTTACTTCCGTAAAGTGCTGACGAGGTTCCTGTCTCACAGGTGCAAAAATTGAAACGAAAGCATTTGGCAATACGAATCTCGCACACTTAGAAATAAAAGCTAAAGGCACCGAAATTCTAGCTTTCGACCAGGTAACGGGAGTGTCGTTTTTCTCGCGTCCTATCCACCTGCTTAAAACAAAATTAGATCAACCTAGAAAATTTTACTCTTTCTCGAATCTCAAAACGAGACAGAGTAATCTTTTTGGAAGGCTGCAATTCTCCTTCATAAGGAATAGAAATATTTTCTACTTCTCATAAAAGTGAATTCAGAGAAGTGACAGGTGCTCGCGCGTTTTTGTGTGTGTCGCGATTGTCCTCAAGGCCAAGAGTGGGTTAATCAATCCACGTAATGAAAAGGTTTTTGCCCGCTTGTTAACGAAGCAAGAAAGAAATTAAAGTGCCAAAATTACTTCGTTCCTTTTGGTTTCTTGAGCCGTATAAATCCAATTTTGCTTATATCTTTCTTTTCTCCTAAATGCTTGACACGTTCTACCCATTGCGGAACGTGCCCTTTTGTTTCTCATTTTTTGAACACTTTGCCATCATGTTATTTTTCTGTTATTGAAAATAAATTCAGTCTTGGGAGAATTTTATACCTGAGAATTATTGTCGATATCACCCGTTTCGTAAAATCCCTTTTGTCACCGTACGTGACATGCTCCCCAAATTTATAATAATTATTAATTATTTAAACGATTCTCATAAAAGAATTCAGAGTTTGGGTATTTTCAGCTTATATATAAACATAAATGTAGCTATAACCTTTTTAATAAAAATGTACAACTTTTCTATCTGAACTACAATAATAAAATCCAAACCATTTGAGCATTTTACACAATTTCATTTTTATAAGAAAATGTATGCACTATACATTTAATAAGAATTTTGGGAAGCGATGGAGGAGAGGGGAGTGGAGAGAGGCTTGATCGAAAGGGTAAGGGAGGTATATGCAGAGACGAAAGATAGGGTAAAAGGATGGGAGGGAATTTCGGAGAGTTTCTGGATGGATAGGGGGTTGAGGCAAGAATGTCCGCTTAGCCCAACGCTTTTTGCGAGTTTAATCGCGGGTATGGAAAGTAAGCTAGAGGCCGGAGTGCTAGGAGGAGTTGAGGTAGGAGGTGTTAGGATATGGTCACTCGCGTATGCAGATGACATAGTGCTGCTAGCAAAGAGCGAGGAGGCCATAAAGGAGATGATGAAGAGGTTGAAAAGATACCTGGATAAGAATAGGTTGGAGCTGAATGCGGAAAAGTCCAAGGTTGTGGTGTTCAGGAAAGGAGGTGGAAGGGATAAGGAAGGGGAGTGGAAGTGGAAGAGAAAGGCGGTGCAGGAGGTGAAAGAGTTTGTGTACCTGGGACTTCTGTTTCGGAGGAATGTGGGAGTGGATAGTCATATAAAAGAGAGAGTGAGAAGGGCACATGTGGTGATGAGGCAGTTGTGGGGGCTGGGAAAGAAGTTCTTCGCAGATGATTTTGGAAGGAGAATGAAATTGTTTGAGTCGCTAGTAATGAGTGTCTTATTTTATGGAGTGGAGGTGTGGGGTTGGAAGATAAGTGAGGAGGTAAATAGGCTACAGGAGAGGTACGTAAAGTGGACACTGGGGCTGACAAGGAATACGCCTAATTACATTGTCAGGAGGGAGACGGGGACAACTAGTTTAGGGATTATAACAAACCAAAGAAATTTTTGGAAGAGGGGGGAAGTAAGCTGGTTAGGGAGTTTTGGTGGGAGAAGGAGAACAGAAGAGGGGGTGGGAAGATGGAGGTTGAAAGGGAAAGGTATTTAAGAACAAATGGACTGCAGATCGATGAAGTGAAAAGGATGCACGAGGAAGGAAGGTATATGAGATGGTTAAGAAAAACGGCATGGAGAGTGAGAGAAAGGAGAGAAAGGAAGTCAGGAACTTATAGTGAGGATGAGATGTGGGTGCATGGACGGTTTTAATAGGTTCTGGCTTTATAGGGAAAAGAGGATAACTGAATTGTGCGGGGTTGGGGAAGCAAGAGTGTAGCACTGGTTGGAGGAGTGTGAGGAGGTGGAAAGGAGTGGGATACGCATGGAGGTATTGATGCATGAAAAGGGGACAAAAGGGCAGTAGCATGGGTGAAGGGGGTGTTGGGTAAGATGGAGAAGAAGAGAAGGAAGGAGGAAGAGGAATGGAGACGGAAAGATTGTAAATAGGAGAGAAAGTGGATATAAGTAAAATGTAAATATTGTAAATAGGAGATAAGTATTAGGTATTAGCCACGGAGGCAGAGTTTGGCAATGCGAGGCAAACCGAGAAAGTAGCGACATGCGTGCGAGGCGAGGCGAAGCAAGGAAGGCAAGGCGATAAGAGCGAGCAGTCTTAGAGATAAGGTGTGGATGGATGTTAGTTTTTAAGGGTTAGTTTTGAAAAAATTCGTTAAAAAATGGAAGTGTGAGCAAGTCAATACTTTTCAGGCCAGCAAACTGAAATATAAACGTTTATATATCTATTTAAAAAGAATTTAAAAAAGCAATACAATTTTTATAAAGTCAAAACTGTCCTTTTCATTAATTTCAGTCTTTTTTCTTGTTCTTAATTGCTTCCAATACTTTAATAATCTTTACTGCGATTGAAAACACGATCGAACATATAACCGGTAATTTGTTAGAAACATAATTTTCTTTACACATACAAGCAAAACCCTCGTTTGCCCACCGTTTACAGACATCGAAAATGGCCGATTCCGCATTGTGCGCGAAAGCAATGAGCAAAATCCCCAGCATCGATGGCCAAAACGCTGTCACCGGTTAGCAAAATGATCTCCACGGTTACCAAAAGATTTTGGCCACCGGTTGCCATCTAGCGTCGTAAGCGGTTACTATGCGAGCATCATTTTGGGTGAGGTTGCGTTTATTTCGTTCGTGACAGTTTGTTTCCGTTCATTTTCTTTCAAGTAATTCGTTGCATGAAGAGATTAAAGAGTTTATTACAAGCTAAGGTGCAAAGAGCAAAAAGATCATAGAAATGGATTTCGCTGACGAAGACAGCATTGCAAGTTTCGATTACCTACAAAAAATGATAGATGAAGCAGACAACATGCGACGAGTTAGGTTTCCTTTTATTTTCAGGAAAGATAAACACTTTGGGAGATATTTTTTTGTCTTGCGGGGGGCTCGGCCCCTCGGCCATGCTGGGGCTTTGCCCCAGACCCCTCCCCCCACTTTTCTTCAAGTCTACACATCTCGGGTTTTGCATAGTATTCTATAAAGAAAAATAGTGTTCGATACTCGAGTCCTCGCGGGCGATTTGGTCACTGCTCGTGTGAAGGAGCTACGTGAACCCTAGGCGAGGTGGAGGCGAACGAAGCCTCTCGTATCGAAATATACTTTTTTTTTCATCTCTCCCTTACGCTTTTTAATTTCGGTTTTTGATGCGTAATCATCTTAGATAGCGACATGTATCTTTGTGCAACCTTTATGACATTTTTGAAAACTTTGTGAAATCAGTTTAGTTTGACATGAGAAATGCTTTAAGAGCTTTTCAAATGAAATTTTTTAAATCTTTCTGAAATATTTGTGAAACCTTTTTAGTGTAAGTTAAAGTTTATCGAAGATGTTTACACATAAATCTGTCTTGGTTGGTAGTTTACGATGCATGTACTGATCATTTTTATCGCCTTTTTTATCAGTTTCTACCCTTCGTTTTTCATTTACTGTATTATTATTATTGAATTTAAGAAATAATAATTTGTTATATTATTTACTGTGTATTTCTATAAAAGTTTCACTAGAATTCCGGATATGATGGTACATTCTTCAAAATCTGAAGATTTTACACCAGCATGAGGTGGGAACATAGGTGTTGATACGCGCCGTCATTTTAGATTGTTTTTCAATGTTGCATTCAAATGTTTACAGTTGCAAAATTAATTAATCTGCAAATATAATAATTGCATGCAGAGCACGCTAATGAGGTTTTAGTATAGATTATACAGATAACTTTAATTTACGCTTTTCTCCTGGACGCGAAAGCTAAAATTATAAAATTTGTATGAAATTCGTTTGTTGCTGCACGCGAGCAGTACATTTACAGCTCGTGTCCGACTATTTCTCTGCAGCCTTCCTTGCCGCCTTTCAGCGATTCTCATCTAGGCGAGGAAGACATGCACACTTGTATAGTGATAATGGCACGACATTCCATGGTGCTGACAAGGAATCATGAAAATTAATTTTAAAACTCAGATTCGGCACTAATTTGCATAACGAAATCGCTACAGAATGCACCTCGTGGCATTTCATACCTCCCTCTGCTCCTCATTTTGGAGGTTTATGTGAAGCGAGTTTTTAAAGCTTTAAAAACCATCTAAAGTGAATTGTTGGCGCTCATACTCTTACTTGAGACGAGTTTTCTACACTCCTCATATTCATTGAAACCTGTCTGAATTATCGTGCTATTGCTCCTGCCTCCAACAATCCTTAGGATTTTTCCTACCGAACTCTTGAACATTTTTTAATCGAGACTCCTTTAACTAGAATTCCAGAACCATCATTGGAATTCATTGCGGAGAACCAATTGACTCGTTGGCAAATATTATAGAATTTTTCTGTAATTTACTGGAGAAGATGGGCTATTGATTATTTACAATCTTTGAAGAAACTCTACAAGTGATTTAATAAGACATTAAATTTTATAATCGGTGATATTGTTCATATAAAGCACGATTCGATACCGCCATCCGGATTGGCATTAAGTCGAGTTATTAAATGCTACAAGGGAAAGGACGATTAAGTGCGCACCGTTAGAGTAAAAACTGTCAGTTCTGAATATGAACGACCCATTACTCCAATTTGTTTGTTACCAGTAAAATCGAAAGGTAGCAGCCAGATCTAAAATTTATTATCAACTTACACTTCAGGACGATACGTAAAAACTATGTTTCTTTTTCTATTACTTCTTAAAGTTAATTCTTTTGTCGGTATTTGTATCCATATATGTTTTTAAGAATCACGACGGGCGGCTAAGACCTATCGATGTTATTAATATATACTGTTTTTTACGGCATGCGGTAATTATATTTTGTTGCTAAATTTAATAAGAACACATTGTCCTTTCTGCTATTACCGCGCACGAGGCGGGTGGTATGTTTGAGGAAAGCTTTGAATTACGTGAGTTCCTTAAATTGTGTTCTGTGTGTGTGTATTTGTGGGTGTGAGTAAGTGTGAGTCATGAGAGAGTGTCGTTACGAGCGCTTAATCGCCTGATATTCTCCGTGTCATAACTTTTGAACTGCGATGAATGGTTTTCTGATCCTCCTTGTATGTCGAATGGCGGATCAGGAAAGACTTAAAAATTGGTGCCTTTTCTGACTGTATAATCAGTGTTAAAAGATGATATTGATAAAAAAGGTCTAAGTGCTGAAAAATTTGAATAAAATTAATAAATTGATAGTGTTGTAAGTAACTAATGAATTTTCATTGACTCTACGTGAATCAGGCGAACTCAAACTTTAAATAACTTCTTTAAAAGAGAAACTGTTAATTCGTATACTAGCCTTATTATCCAGAATATAAAAGAACCAGTTGGTATCCCAATTGAACCAAAGACTCTCCATGCACTGCGAAACCGCTTTCGACAAAACTTGGTGTATAATCGGTAAATAAAAGGAGGGATAAATTAAAAATAACAGTAATCAATAATTATATACTGTATTCAATAAAGAGTACATGTTTTTCTTTGTGATAATTATTTAGAATTTGTGAATCAGTAGAACCTGAAACATTAACGAGCGCAACTTTGGAACAATGCTCGGAGGGAAACACCGCAAAAAATCACAGATTCAGAAATAAATAGAAGAAAATATAATTTTTCTCTTGTTTGATAAGCCTTTGTATTGAAGCACGTTTGGGAAGTAGTAATGTTGGCTCTATGGAGAGACAGCCTCCCCCTCTCCTCGCCACCAAACCCCCTCAACTTTGAATGGCGGCGACCCCAATCCCACTCTCCTCCAGCAATCCACCTTGACTTAAGATATTCTCCATACTCGGAGAATTCTCTATACTCGAAGAAGTCGCTATTTTTGGCGAATTCACTATATTCGTCGAATTCGCTATACTCTACGAATTCACTATACTCGACGAATTCTCTATACTCGGCGAATTTACTATACATAGCATAGATGCCATAATTCGCGAGTATGCCATAACATAGCGCAGTTACTTACACCATCAGCTTTGAACGGTTGTCAAGCCAGAGACCCATTTATATTGGCCTATCTCTCTTTATCACCTTGACTCGTGTCGTCTGACACCATTTCACCTTATTGTATGTTGAGTTAAATTATTTTATATACCAATCCACTGTTGTCTCTACTAAGGTGCCTGCGTTTATACGCTTTCCTATATTCTATCACTATATTTTTCTACGCAATACCTTCGCTATATACTAAGAAAAATCGATTGATGAATAGTCTACTTTTTTTACAAATCACAAGGGACGCACGGGATAGATATACGTATTTAAGCAGCAGGTAATAAACTTCAACGCAGTATAGAAATGAAAATTGTGAAAAAGATATGAAGGTGGGATTGGGGGTAGGAGTAGGTAAATTAGGGGAAAAATAGGGCCTACCTGCCAGACATAGGACCCTAGTCGGTAGTCTGCAGCTGTTCGAGTTAGAAGCATTTCAAGCGCGTTATGGGTATCTATTCACCATTTTCAGATTGCCAAATTAAATATATAATTTTTTATGACATAAAAACTGCTAATACCACCTTATAGGTGCAACTGTACAGTTCACGAATCACTGTGATTTTTTTAATTTCACCCAATTGTAAGGAAATACGTATAGAAAGCGCGATTTTTGCCATTTTCGATAATTTTCGATCATTTTTGGAAACTTAGTTTCCTTGAAATTTTACTGTCTTTTGCTTAATTGAAATATCAATACCAAACTTATACAGCTGCATTCCTGACATTCCAGAGATTTCATTTCAACCCTTCAAAGTTAAAAAATATGTATTTTAAACCGTTTATATATCTGAAACATGTTATGGGTGGCTTTAAACCCAGTGCGCCAAGACCGGGATGCCAGAAAATGTGCGTCATCAGGGGGTTAGGTATCAGTATGTTCTCATCATCAACGAAGTACAAACTGAGTATTTAACCTCTTTTTCTCATGGCACCTCAAGCAAAGCTTATGATCATTATACAAAATTTACGGGAGAGGACATTGGAGAGCAGGCTCGAACCACACACAATTTTAATACGGTCTATAGATCGATCATAAAAACAGCTATCAACCTCTTTTACGGTCACACCTTTCATATTAATACCTGGAAATCGTTCACAGAAAAGATTGACGAAATTGAAAAATACTTCAGGACCCATGATACGAGTCGAGAGGGACAGCGTATCATGTTTGGAGAATATTCAATCCTTTTCACAACCGCCCACGGTGCAAAAACTGTAGTAACAGATGAATGTGAAGAAACTGGATGTGTTACTGAAGGAAAATGAGCTTCCTGCAAATATATCCAAGCACTTCAGACCGACAATTGCAGTGGAGCTTTCGAAGTTCACAAGATTACAACAGTTACAAAAATGCATTGAAGAACGCCATAGATAGGTACATATTTATGAGTAAAATAGAAGATGCTGAATTCAAAAATATTTCACTGCATATTAAAGAAGATATATTACAACGACATAATTTATTTATTTATATTAATAATAATAATAATTCAACTTCTTCAAGGCAAACTATTGTGTATTGTGCAGCTGTAGCAACCGTTAGAACGTTGGGCCGCAGAACTAGGCCTACAAATGCTGTCTTTGTCCAGGGAAGGGATCGAGATCCACCATGGAAGATCAGGTTGGATATGGATGTCAGCAAAGTAAGGTGTAAATTGGGTCAATTGACTCAATATAAGAAAGGAAATAGAACCAGAAATCTGACACACCATGTTACTAAAATCATCCACCCTCGGTATATCGAGACATTGACACCAGCAATATTGGACTAGATTATAGACTCCCAACGGCAGAAACTTGATATTCTTACTGCTAGACGGCGTCGGTACAAGAAAAGTAGCGCAAGAAGGCAACAAAATCGAAACTTTCAGGCAGATGAAAGAAGGTTCTATCGTGAACTGAGTGTAAAGCAAAATAACCAGCCAGACACCGAAGTTCCTCAATTGGAAGACATGACTAACTACTGGTCGGGTTTTTAGGGAAAAACTAACAGAAGCAATTTGGACACTGCGTGCTTCCAACTAGAGAAAGCAAGAGCAAGCAATAACCCTGAAATGGAGCTGACAAACATCACAGTTGCAGATGTTTCAACGGTTCTGAAAAGGGCAAGTAACTGGAAAGCTCCAGGTCCAGGCATGGTGCACAACTTCTGGTACAAGTACCTGACAAATGTGCATCCTGCGTTGGCAAGGTGTTTTCAGAAGATCATCGAACACCCTGATGCCAGGCTTTATGCTCAAGAGTACTACGCATATGTTGCCTAAAAAGCCGGACGATCAAAATTCATTTGAATTTAGACCGATAGCCAGTCTTCCAACAATTTATATATGCCTCACAGACATCATTGCAGATAAGGTATATTCTCACTGCGACGATAATGATATCCTAACAGAAGAACAAAAAGGATGTTGTAAAAACTTGCGGGGCAGTAAAGATCTATTCACTATAAACGCTGTGGCCATGACGCAAGCTCGTAAACATAGGTACAAGGTACAAGAATCAAGTATTTTGATCATGGACAACCCAGGATAACTAGTTTAATACGCATTACGATGGGTATCTTTCAAGAAGACTCCTTTAGTGCATTGTGGTTCAGTTTAGCGTTGAACCCATTAAGCAAAACACTGAATAGCATGTCTCATGGGTTCCGAATACATGATAACGAGGATGGACATCAAGTGACCCATCTTCTATACATGGAAGACCTGAAGCTATAGACTAGTTCGGACCAGCAACTGCAGCAAGTGATCGATGTCATAAAGCAGTTTTCCAATGATATCTACATGGAGTTTGGACTAGATAAATGCAGAACAGTGCATTCAACCAGAGGAGAATTAGGGACCGCAGAGCTAGAGAACAATTTCGAGAATGACATCGAGGCAATGGCTGAAGGCGAGTCATATGAATACCTGGGTATTCATATGTATGTATGTTTGTATTTGGGCTCATCAAATGGTCTAACAGGGTTGTCAGCACCAGAAATTATTGTAAACACGTGATACATCAAGGCGTAGTTGACCGGTGCTGATTATGTGGAGATACTTACGAATCCATCGAGCACATTATTGATGGTTGTCGCGTAATGGCTCAAAGAGAATATACGCACAGACATAATGATTTGGGGGGCATTATACATCAAGAACTTGCCCTAACCCTAGGTTATTACATCAATACAATGTGCACGCAAGATGCACTGAACATCTGGAATATTTAGGAGTCAGTAGGGTACTGGCAGCAGCTCAGAAGGCGGTTTTATTAAATACCTGTCGCATTGTAAGAAACATCCTAGACTATCAGGAAGCATCCAGAGGCTTTCCTCTCATAAATTTAACGGCTATGTTGGCCGCAGCATTGCTACTGACAGGCTTTCCCATGCCAGACAGGCAGAGAACGAAGAGGAAAGGGACTAAGAGGAGCACCAAAAACCCATAAATAAATGAATGGAGAAGTTCTTAAACATATATCGACGTTGGCTGCTTCCCGAGGTTCGTCGAGGCGCCCCTGGTGTCACCGCTGGGGGTGGCAGCATGTAAGCCGGTGGCGGTGAGCTAAGTAATGGGCAGGTAGATCTCACCGGGATACCCGAAAGGGCTACTGTGGAACCAGAACATCGGCAACAAGTGGTAAGCAGCAGAACATCAGCTGCGCCTGCAGAGGATGTTTCGGCTGGGATCCCCCAGCCGACCAATTCTACAGGAATGCCACGGCAGCGCATCAACATCCAAACTGATCATGATGATTACTGGATGCGCTGCCAATTCGAACAAGAGACGAGAGCGACCACAACTTCTCTCGATGGGATGACCTTTCGTCAAAACTTTGTAGCGAATTTCCCGGAAATGAGAAAAGTAACTCAAGACGACCTTTGACAGCGATGGCGTCGGATTATAGATGAGAACCTCCTCCCTAGGAGAAACATCAACCGCATAAGATCTGAGGTTCAGACTGCATTCAGCCAGCAACTCCAGGGTGCGCAGGCTAAAAAGGGGATTAAATGTACGCCGGAAATGAATGGAGACGTGAGTCTCATGCTCGACCGTCGTTAGGTTTGCAGCCGCCGGACCCTGCTTCTACTCATGCTGAACTCAATGAAGAGCTCCAGGAGGAAAGTCTGCGTCTCATGGTGTGCTTCACTGATGCCATCCTAGAGTTTGCAGATCAAGAGCCATCAATGAGAAACTGTCTGCCGAAATTTAGAGTCAACAAGGACCTTCTCCGGTTAGTTGGCGGCTTAAAGACCGAGATACAGCCGCTGTTCTTGCAACGGAATATGAGCTTGCTGCAGGTGCAGACTCTTGCATACTGCGCTGTGGTCGTGTGCTAAGATGATGAGCACAAAACTCAGAGGCCAGGCTATTAACAACTATGTCCCAAGAAAGACGTCAGGCCCTCCATGGAAGTTTCGACTTCAAGGTAAGATTAGTCAAATAAGAGCAAAACTGGGACGGTTGTACCAATTTCGGAAGGGCAATCGGTCTCAGAGACTGATTCGCCATGTGTAGAAAATACTTCGCCCACATAACATCAGTTCAAGAACATCTACGAACCTGGACGAAGTAATTGGCTATCTCAAACAGCAGCTCATGGTCCTGTCAGCGCGAATGCAACGATTTAAGAGAGCGATCGCGAGAAGGAATGACAATAGGACTTTTGTGGCAGACGAAAAACGATTCTATCGCAGACTTGCAGATGGAAAAAACAAGACTCAAAATTATTGTGAACCACCTAGGGCCGAAGAAATGTTCAGATATTGGTCGAGCTCCTGGGGTATTCATAGGTCATGGCAACTGAACACCACACGGCTTCGTCCAAAAAAGGACAGAGTTGCACGGTTTCCTGGGATGAATAGTCTATTCATCTCAGCCTCCGATGTGACTCATATCCTAAAGAGGGCCAAGAACTGGAAATCGCCGGATGTGGATAGGGTGCACAGCTTCTGGTACAAATACCTAGACATTCTGCACCCCGTCCTTTCTGGGGCCTTTCAAAACATCTTGGAGAACCCAGATCCCCTCTTTTATGACGGAGGGCGTAATGTATATGACACCTAAAAAGGCAGATGCAGATTGTCCTAGTGATTACAAGGACCAAGTCACGATTGACAATGTGGTTGTGTTGCATGCGAAACACCACCAACGCAATTTGCACATGGCCTACATTGACTACCAACAGGCGTTTTCCTCAATACCCAACGATTATTTTCTTGAGGTCCTTAAGACATATAAGTTCTGTCCACGCGTCATCCAATTTCTGGATCATGCTATGCACACGTGGTGCACTAGAATTAAATGTTTTAGTCGTGGTATGTTGAGGGATGCCCGGTCCTTGCCCATTAAACGAGGAATCTTCCAACGCGGTCCTATGGGTTCCAAATTGAGGTAGGAGTGGTTGAGTCTCAACTCACTCACCTTCTGTACATAGACGACATAAAGTTATGGGAGCTCAGAGTCGAAACTGAGCAGCCTATTTAACATATTGCTGCAGTTCTCTTATTACATCAGGATATCTCTGGGTTTGGACAAATGAAGAAAGCTGCATTTGTCCAGTGGAGAGATAAATGCTTCACTGATACTGGACGACCACGCTTTGATCGCGTCGATGACTGAGCAAGAATCGTACAGGTACCTTGTCATATTGCAGGCGAGGGGTCCGCTCCACTCTGCAATTAAAAAGGCGCTTGAGACTGCTTTTTCGGGTCGCCTTAGTCGGATTCTGGCATGTGGCCTCAGTGCGAAGAACATAACAAAGACAATTAACACCTACGCCATTCCTCTAACATATTCCTTTGGTTTGGTCACCTGGTCTATGACTGACCTCGAGAGGCTTAACAGAATCATCCGTGTGTAAATGTCTGAGCACCGAATGCACCATTAAAGCACAGCCGTAGAGAGAATAGTTCTGCCACGGAAGCTTGGAGATAGAGGGATCTAGGATGTTCGTCGATTGTGTGACTCTCAGGTTACGCAATTGCGCGAATATTTCCAAGACAGGACTAACATCTCACTCTACGACTACATCTGTAGAGTTGACCTGTATACCCCCTTAAAATTGGCAGCTGTTGATTTCCAGAACATCGGACATCTTAACGCTGAACAGCTAGCTGCTTAGTGGCGAGGTAAGCAGTTGCACAAGCAACACCCCCAAACATTAGATATTCCCTGCGTGGATAGTGATGCTTCAAACTTCTCATTAAGGCTGGAAGAACTCTTTCCGGAGACGAAAGGATTTGTTATTGCCATCCAGGTCAGGGTAATCAAGACGAGGAATTACCAAAAACACATTCTCAATATGGCGGCAGTTATTGACAGCTGCCGCCTTTGTGGAAATCCCAATGAGAAAATCGAGCCCTGAACACTGGTTTACTGGAGATTTGAGCCTTCTTACAAATATAGCCCAGTTAAAGTACTAGAAAACGAACGCCATCTCCTTTACTAAGACAGGACCTCTTCTGGTTAGATAAACGGGCTCAACACGTGAGAATAATAGAGATTAGCGTTCCGTTTAACAATAACATAAGGTTCCGATATAGTAAGAAGATCCAGAAATGTGTGGAGCTGAGGCAAGAGATCCTGACTGTGTGGGGGCTGAACAAGGTCACCATCCACCCGGTCGTGATCTCCTCCACTGGGAACGTTCATGCGAGATGCGTACAAATCTTGGAAGAACTGGGAGCTCGAAATTAGCTACATCTAATTCATTTTCAACTTTCAATTTTTGACCTTTTTTCTGTATGTGTATGTCCATGTGCGTGTGTGAAGTTGTGTTGGCTGTTTAATGTAAATAAAATTTTGAATCGTTGGTCTCAGTCGTTGGCATTGGAACTATCGTTTGTCAGAAAGATGGATCCCTGTAAATGGGCTCTCCAGTATGAATGTTGGATCTCTGTAGGACTCTTCAGGATGAATCTTCGGATTCCTATAAACGGGCTCTCCAGTATGAATATTGGATCCCTATAAAAGGGCTCTCCAGGAGGAATGTTGGCACCCTATAAACGGGCTCTCCAGGATGAATGTTGGATTCCTATAAACGGACTCTCCAGTGTTATTGTCGTATCCCTATAGACGGGTTCTCCAGTGTGTATACTCGTGAATTATGACGAATACGCAAGCAGAATATAGAGTTCCGAAACGACGTCTGACACCACCAAATCTACTAATCATTTGCCGCATTTCGCGGCCGTGTTTAGTAGCGAGGTACCATGTCATGAATACCTGTGGGTGGAAGGTGGGCATAATAATATATAACTTATTTACTTCCCCACACTTTAATTTTAATGCTCAAAAGCATGGGAAGTATGTCAGGGAAAGAAAACAGGCTACTCTATCAATATAGATATTGGGTCCCAAGATAGCGGACCTCCCCGCTCGCTGCATACGCCTTGCTACGACATGCCATCTCCTCTCTTGTTCTAATGTCCAGGGTTAGAAGTGATACTCATAGGAAGGAGGATGAGAGGGGCGGGTGGTGAGTGAGAGCATTAAACTTACGACTAAAAGAAAAAATATACATAAAACAGAATATTGTAATATAATTATACTCTATCGTTATCAACATCTTATTTACAAAACTGTACAACCAATAGTACATTTAACTCATATATAATTATAAAAATTTAATGTTACAATAATAATTTTATGATTACAATAATAATTATACATATTAAATAGTTACTTTTAAAATGGAAATTACTATTCAGTATGTTGAATTATCATTATTATTAGTTTCTGTTAAAAAATCGACTATAAATAACCTTCGAATAACTATAACGGTTAGTGTACAAAACATTACTAGTACTAACCTAATATTTGAGTTTGAAATTTCTATTACCGTTATTAATAAAGCTATATTCTTTATCTGAAGGGCGACTTCAGACAATTGATTAGAGAGTGTCAGCGGCTGGTCTACAGGTGGTAGTGATTGCGTTGACGCCAATAATGGTAATTAAGCCCTGGCAGATGACTGAACTAGGGAAGTGTGAGTGTGAGTGAGATGCTAGTAGATGGTACATAAGAGCGTGTCTGATGCACTCATGAATATGACTACTATGCTCCTGGACTAACTGTATAAGTAACCTAAATCAATTTTTTTATATATAAGAAGAAGAACATGAAGAGGAATTAACTAAATTACTTATGTAAGCATAATCGTCTATCGCCAACGATTTAACGGCTGATGCATCATCTCGTGAAGATCGTGCTGCTGACTCTGTTAATACTTTGTGCGCATGAGGTGTGGATTGATTCAGCTAATATATAACAAAAAAAATCATTTTAATTATCAGGTTTTTATATTTTTACTGACATTAGAAGTAATTAAATTAAAAATTACCTGCCTGTACATCAGCGATATAAATGCCGTTTACATCCATATTTTCATAAAAGGGTGGAAGCATCAGCAGGTTATGAAGTTCTTTAATATTTTTATACCCTGCTAATATAGTACGTAGCTAGTCTTGCATATGCTGCACACGATTTTTTCCAGGGTAAGCTCGGAAAAGCATGGAGAGGTAAACTCATTCATCGGAGTATTCTTCAGTTAAAGAAGATTCTTAAGCATATTTTTAATAACTACAGTGTCCGTGCTATAACGAGGTCCCATAGTCGCAATTGTCTTGCGGATAATGTCGAAATAATAGAAGTTGTGGTACCTGTATGGCGCCCCACAGGACTTGGACGAGGAATTCATTGCACGTCCATTAAAGGATGATTATAAAAATTTAAGAGGTAAGATCCTTTTCATGATTTGAAACGTATATTGTATAGAAATTTAAAATATTTGGTTCAAAAGCAAATTTTATACATGTTCTAACTATTTGACTTTATCAAACAAAATTTTCCTTGCAGCCAGAAATGCCCTACAACTACTACAACAAATACATCATCATCTACATGACCAGAGCAGGACGATGACGAGTTTAAATATGAGAACTTTTTAGCAGAGTTTCATGATGTTCTAGAAAAACTAAATTTCGATTTAAAGAACATCATTTCAAAAAGGAAAGAACACTGAAGAGGAGAAGAAGAAATGTCGCCTGGTTGTGCAATAGATGTGGTTAAAGATAAAATGATAGAAGAAGACGAAGGACAGGAAAAAAGAAGGCGAAAAAAGTTAAAAGTGGGGCAAGTGCGGGATGTCATCGGGAGCGGGTGCCATTCTACAAAATTGCACACGTTTCCGGCGAAATCGCGGTAACATTTTAGCTATAACCACGCCTCACGACAATGGGATCTGCGGTGGACTCAATACGACGATCCGGCAATAGTCTCATGCACGCTAACGACCCAGAGCGACAAAAGTATGACCGCCTTCTGAATTTTTCCCGGTGCCGAAAATTCGATAACGAATATGGAAAAATCGATTCAAGGAGGACCTGCTGGACTGTTACGATATCAGCATTATCCCTGTTCGTGAAGGCTTTATGGCGTGTATGTACACGCTGTTGTGCCAGAAACACCCAGAGCTTCAGCAAGTTTCGCAATCGTCTTTGCGAAATCAAGCTGCCTATGCCTCGCAAACTAGATATGCACGCAGAGCGCTTCCTCAACTACTGCGTAAACAAGTCTCAGACGAAGAAGAAGAAGCGACATTCAGACCAACCGCAAAAAGTAGACACCCCCTGAGAGATGATAGCGATTTCAGGACAAAGAGGAGCATTAACATCCAGGCTCCTCCTAAGCCCCAAGGTCTGACTGAAATTAATGTTCGCTTTCGTCAGGATATCTCGGAGGAGTCCGGCCTCGGGACCATCAATTGTTAAGTTTAGGATGCGGCGAGAGCTTTGGCTAATTCAGAGCGAAGGCTAGAACCGACGATGGATCAAGGGACCAAATGAAGCTTGCATCAACGCTTGCATCAACTGAACAAGAAGATTGGATAGGCAAGACAGTCACAGCTGCTAACAATCAAGTAGCATAATGTTGATAAAATACGGCTGTTATCTGACGGAAGGATTAGAATACAGAAGAGGGAGGGGGGAATGTCATCCGCTTCCAGGAGCTTGGCAACAACCTCATAATATCTGAGGAGGAATGTCCATCAATCAAGCAATATACCTCTACCGAAGAAAGGCGACTTGTTCAACCCAGAGAACCACAGGCCAATAACTTGTTTGAACACGCTATATAACAGGTCTGCCCAAGTAGGGGAAAACTGCTCGTTCACCACATGTTCAATTTCCACCACCACGGGCCTCTAGTCGCCTGTAGAAGGGCGTGGTAGTGGTTCGTGGCACGTGCCGTGTGACGTAGTTGGAAGAATCCAGGATCGCAGATACGTTTCAAAGTAGGTGCTTTGGGGCGACTGAGTTGAAATATAATCTTTTTATTTTAATGCTGTAAAATGAACCTCAAATGAAACAGAAACGTTTACTGACATCCTGCGGTAAAAAATTTAATATTTCTTATGACAGGAATATGATTTTATTAATCCTCAGTTCGAATAATTTTGACAATTTACTCTCAATTACTCTTCAAGTTCGTTAGCCAGCCATTTTGGATGAAAATTCAAAAAGTGAGCGCTTTTTCAAAATTTTTGAGACCACTTGTTTTCCAAATTCAAATATTATATGTACGGACATTCGTAGTACTGAAAAAGACAAACAATTTATTCCGATGACTTTTTTTGATAAAACAAAAATTACTGGAGTTGTAGCTATTAAACAATTCCAAGAAACAGACGAATATGAACATTTTAAGCCAAACAACGCACGATATGAAAAAAATTGAGGAGAAGAAAAATGTTTCTTTTTGAACACCCTACAATATTGTTATAAGACTATTTTTAATTTTCTTGAAAAATCGAAAATTCAAATTTTCATCGCACAAAAAAATATTGAAAAATAAAAAATTCCATTTTGCAGTCAAAATATACAAGATTCGAAAAAAGATTAAGAGAGAAAAATCGTGCACTCAAAAAAGATCTACAAATTTGTTATTAATCACTTTTTGATGGGACGCGCTGTCTTCGTTTCATCTGTAAAAAACTGATTTTTCATCAAATTATAATAATTTCCTGAAATGTCAATGCTAATCAGTTGGAAAAGATTATCAGCGTGTTTCAAACTGTTACCAAATTTGTACGAAAATTTTATGTAAAAAATTTATTGTAATTATTGTATGAACAAATGATATTCCAAAAAACTCCTTTTATAAAGGTTATGTGATTTAAGGTTTAAGATTTCAAGAATTTTTCAGAATAAACCTATTTTCCATGAAACTGTTGGTTTTTAAAGATTTATTTCCAACCTTCTTTACAGAACATATCATGAACTTTCCTTATTTGGAAGACTTATTCATTCTATTACTGCTAATATATTTATTATATTATAAATTCTAAATTACTTCATTCATTCTATTTTATTTCAAAATCAGTCGCCCTAAAACACCTTCCGAGATACTGCCTATCTACGGTACTGGATACCTCCCTTCCATTTCAGAGAGCGACCTGCTATATAAGATCTTTGAAGCTATCGTAAACGACAGGATTGTTCGTACACAGGAGAGATTGGCATGGACTTTCAATTAGATAAGTGTATCTCTCCGAAGCAGATATAAGCGTCTTCTTCGACAGATTTGGTCTCCCAATCTGTCAGCGTTGAACAAGGTATCTGCGACTAACATGCTTGTCTTCCCGGTTCTACTTTACTCGTTTGAGGTAGTTCCATGGGCGAAAAACGAGCTTCCGGCCCTCGATATCGCCAAGAGTAAGGTCATGCATATGAAGTACTGCTTACACCGTTGCAAATGGCAGAGATCCTCTCCTACAAATGGTTAGGAAACACGAGATGATTGGAAATGAGCGTTCCTTCAAAAAGCCGCAGAGCAAACGGCCGAGACCCTTGGCATGAACTTTAACATCAGAGAAGGAGAGGTATTACAACCGCGTTTTTGTTTTGTGCTATCTTTTTTGGTTTTGTTGATAGACGTGGAGGTGTGATTGAGGTGAAAGGTGGGAAGGGAGGTGAGTGTATTGAAGGGGTTGTGTGGAAGTGTGGGGGGGCTGTTTTCTAAGGTTTAAAGGGTTAGGAGGAAAGTTGAAAGTGCTAATTTGGAGGTTAGTTGCCGAGGGCGGAAAATTGAGAGGGAAGATAGGGGACAGCAGATCGTTAGGGAGCTAGTACCGATGATGGTGAGGTTCAGTTTACTACGCCAGGGAACTTGGGGTGGAGAAAGAAGGAAGGGGGACTAGCTGACAGGAGGACTCGAGGTAGGCCGTCAAATCGGGAACTACTTAATAGGTCCAGATCTGGTAGCTTAGGATCGACACAACTTCTTGATAAATGGAGGCAGGGGGGAGGGTTTACGGATAAAAGCGATGAGGGGGATAAGATGAAAGGCAGTAAAAGATCAAGGGAAGAAGAGGGGAATGAGCAGGTAGATGTCTCTCCACCAGAGAGGAATAAGACAAAAGGGAAAGTCGATCTAGAGAGCCTGGAAAATCTCATTAAAGGTTTGAGAGAGGAAACGAACCGAAGTCTGAATGGCAAGCAAAAGCGAGGGGTAGAGGTTTGGGAAAAAATGAGGAAAGTAGGAGATAATTGGGAAGAATGGGATCTGATATGGCGGCAAGAAAAAGATTAGGTTTGGAAGCAGTTGGAGGATATCGAGAAAAAGCAAAGGATGAGTGAGAAAGAGAGAAAATCTGATATGGATAAGTTGGAACAAAGAGTGAGAAAGCTAGAATGTAAGTCTGAGGATATAAAGAAATTGGATGAAGGGGTAAGAGAAGGAGAGAGAATAAAAAAAGTGAATGAGAACGTTATCCTACAAAATGTGAGAATGAAACGAAGGTAGAAGTAGAATATAGTAGAAGTAGAAATATAGTGATTAGAGGAATGAAAGTGAATAGTGAATCAGGAAGAGAAGAAGTGGAAAAGTTGATGGGTGAAATTGGGTCGAAAGTTCACGTGGAAGAGGTAAATGGAGTGGGAAGGAATAATGAAGGTAAATCGCGTATGTATATAGTGAAAGTGAGAAATGAGGAAGAAAAAGTTGATATCTTGAGAAAAAAGAAATCTTCAAAGGGGAGGGAAGAAAGGATAGAGGAGGATATGATGTGAAATGAAAGAAGAAGAAATTGGATGATGAAACAGAGAGCATGGAGTGAGAGAATGAAAGGGAACACGGTATGGATAGGGAAAGACAGGATGTGGAAGGTGTGGATATGGGATGAGAAAGAAAAATTGAGATAACTGTGTAGGAAGGGTCCATGGCGACGAGGGGAAGAACCGCAGATTAGGGATGGGAGGAAGAAGGTAATGGAAACAATAGAGGGTGAAAGGAAAGAAGGAGAAAGCGGAGCTACGGGGTTTCCATAAAAGTAGGGAGGGGGCATAATGACGAAAGAAATGAGAAAGTAAGGAAGAAAGAAGTGAGAGTAGCGTTTAGGAGAAAGGAAGGAAGACAGAAGTGAGAGTAGCGTTTTGTAACGTATCAGGGCTAATGAATAAAGATGAAGAAAGAATATCTAGGGAAATTGAAGAAGGAGTGCATGTGGTCCAGGATTATACGCTTCAGATTGGGAGAAGTCATGAATGAGCGTAAATATTTGATGAGTGATGAAATGAAAATGTGTAGGGTATGTGTGTATGAAAGGGAATCGTGGGAGCACGTGTTGCAGATATGTACCGGGGAAGAGGAAGGGGGAAAGAGCATGGTAGATAAAGTTAGGTGGATACTGAGCGGTTGTGGACAAGGGGAAAAGTGGGTGAAGAGCTTAGAACGGAAAAGGGAAGAGAGAATGCATGGGGGAGGAGAAAACCAAAATTGAAATATGTATAAGGAAAATTAGTGTTGCGTGACTTGGAAAAGCTTGAAGAGTAATGGTAAGAGGAAATGGAAACCTTGGAAGGTCTGGCGCAATTGTAAGACAATTTTAAATAGCTAGTACGATAATATTTAAGAACTTGTAAATAATAAGAAGGCGAAGCGATTATAGGTTAAGTTAAGCATAAGGCATAGTGGTTAAGGAAAATTGTAAAAGATGTGAAGGGAACGGAGCCCTCAAACCCATAAAAGGGAGAGTAATCAAATACAGTTAAAATAATTGTTTTCGTGATCGGTGCTCTCGGAGTTGCAAAACTATCGTTGTTTCGTGACCTCAAAGGCATACCTGCATGCCAAAAACATGCCGAAATACTTGCGAGATGGATGCAGAAGGCTGTAATCCTTAGTTCGCTGCGTGTCCTCGAAACAAAGGAAGGTTTCACCGGCCTATCGTCGTGATTTCGTCGTGCCCTGTGGCCACCAATCATACGGTCGTAAGGCGTGACCATAGGTGTGATTTCCTGTGGTTCTACTGGGAGCCGGTGTCATTTTCACAGCTGGCAGTTGCTCCCACTGGGACCCTGCGCTGGCTGTTTACCATTATATATATATATATATATATTTTTCGTTAATTGTATAAGCTCGTTAATTATTGAGTCATTTGTCAACGGGCTGTGCAAAAGCTTTTGTAAACAAAATTTTTAAACACCTTCACAAAATGAGTGACACTAAATTTGATAGAATTCTTTTTTACTATTCTAAATAGTAGTCTTTGTACAGTGAAATGACATTGAGTTTCGTGAAGGTGTTCCACAAGTCAGACTACTCAAACGATTACAGTCCTAAACTTGTGGTGATTGATGACTTGATGCGTGAAGCGTCAAATAATACGGTCGTCGCCCTCTCTACCAAACGCGGTTATCACAAAAATCTTAGTGTAATTTTTATCACCCAAAATCTTTTTCAGAAAGGCCACGGTCAACATGACAATTCATTGAATGCAAATTATATCATAATTTTTGAAAATTCACGTGATTGAGCACAGCTTCAACACAACTTATTACGATGCTACTGCTCAACCTCGCGGATATTTACTCCTAGAATTAAAGCGAGCTACGCCCGAAAATTAGCAATTTTGTACATATGTTTTCCCTTCTGACAGAAGCAGATAGAGAAGAGTTTCGGTGCGGAAGAAGTTCCAGTTGTACGTCTGCAATGGCACCGAAAGATCACGGTTGGTTTGGACGGAAGGTAGCTGCTATGTTGCAAGTCTCTGTCACCTGAGTGAACAACAACACTAGCAGGAAACGTCCCTTTAAATCCATTGCAAAAATCCCGATTGGAGAAACACATACTCGTTTTGCGTATACTAAACACGTCTGGGAGGCAGACTTAATTGGCATACGTTCTCTTAAAAGACATAACGATAATGTGAGATTTTTATTATCAGTAATTGATGTTTTAAGTAAATATGCTTTGGTCGAACACATGAATGTCAAGACGTACACATTTGTCATTGATGCTTTTCGGCGCACTATTGAACATAGTAACAATCGTATACCCACACAATTACAAACCGATAAGGGTACAGGATTGACAGGCGCTCCTTTACAAACATTTCTCAAGGAACAAGAAATTTCATTTTGTACACCATGAAATCCTGATATTAAAGCAGCAATAATTGAAAGATTTTACCGCACCCTGAAAAAAAAAATACATGGCGTTTCTTAACTCACATGCACATGGAACGATACATTGACGTTTTACAACAACTAGTACATGCTTGCGATGAAGCCTATAACACCAAAATTTGATCACAATATCTCATGTCATTATTGATAATGCAGCACAAGCTTAGTCTAATATTGCGAGTTTAACATTGGATGCTTTCAAAAAGGAGGGTTGTGTAGAGTAAAAAAAGGCACATCTAAAGAACATTGTCAGGTTAATGAAGTTTTAAAAGAAAAAGGAGGCGAAAAAAATAAGCAATATTCTGTCAGTTGGATTGGATATCCAGAGAAATTTAATTCGTGAATACCGGTTGCCAAATTGGAAAACATCGTTTAATCACCTTATTGGAAACTGATCCGTTGCTTTAACCGATATTCAAATTCCGCAGTGTAGTGACCGCTATTCTCCCGTCGCTAACCCCACCTCGGCGCTAAATTCAATAGCACTGCGTTGGACTCCCGCTCACACACGCACGTCTTTTTGTACCGCTCTCCTGATTGGTCTAGCTTGAATATTTTATAACTCAAAAACTAAAACTTCAACTGATTTTTGGAAAAGGAATTTTCGATTTATTTTTTTTATTTTTATATAGGTGGGTTTCCTGTCACCACTACGTAGCGCGTCCTCAGGTTGCGGATAGAGGAACGGCCCGTGAGGCTGAACAGCCCCTAAGGTTAGCTGCGAATACAAGAATAAGCAGTCGCGGACAGCCGATAGGAACCAGTCGTGTCTGTGGTGAATTCAGCACTGGTAGAAAATAGGTACACGACAACCATGGCTTGGGAGGACCCACCCATTCGCGTTCATACGCAGTGGGTGGGTTCTGGCAAGCCGAGGTGCAGCGTGTATCCACCTAGAAACTATACCCGAACCAAAACTAAAAATCTTGTAAGGGAAAAATCCTGCTGCCCATTGGACACTGCAGCGATGACACTGCCCGCAAGGGATGTGTGGAATGATTCGCCTGCATAGGGCCAAAGGGGTATTGATGCCAGTAGGCGCGCTGCCTTGCAGGGGGACGATAGGGTACGAGGATGAAACTGTAATGTGTCTGACGACAAGTTGACATGGTCCTTGTCAGAGTCGGAAAGCTCCCATACTTAGACCTAGGGAGGTATGGGGGTTATCACTCCTGGGACAGTGGACTCACCTACGATCGGAATAGGATCCTAACGTGCGGATTATCTTGAAACTACCATGGCTAACTTACAAAAACAAAAAACTACAGTTAAAGATCTAAGGGTGGGAACTCTAAACGCGCGTAGTCTAAAAACTGGCCGACTTAGCGAACTCATTAAGATAGCAATTGAATACAAAACTGACTTAATAGCACTTCAAGAAACCTGCTGGTCGGGCGATTTCGCGTCAATTTCTAAGGATGACTATACTTTTCACTATGGGGGAGCTAAGGGGCAAAGACTGGGGACTGGTTTTCTTATTAATAAACGAATTTCGCAAGCACTTATCGACATGCAATTCATTAATGACCGGTTATCATACATTGTACTAAAGGGTAATTTCAGCAAACACGTATTAATCAATGTGCACTGCCCCACCGAGGACAAAGACGAAGACACTAAAGATCTTTTTTATGAAACAATCGAGCAGGTTTTTGACAAGTTCTCAACGTTTGACGCAAAAATAGTATTGGGGGACTTCAACGCGAAAATTGGAAAAGAACCAATGTATAGGCCTACAATAGGATCAGAAAGTTTGCATGACGTCAGTAATGATAATGGAACCAGAGTAATAAACTTTGCAGCTTCAAAGAACCTCGTTGTCAAAAGCACATATTTCAAGCATAAAAATATACATAAGGCCACCTGGACATCACCAGATGGTAAAACTCACAATCAGATTGATCACGTTCTAATAGACAGAAGACGTCATACAAACATTCTCGATATAAGATCGTATAGGGGAGCGGATTTAAATTCAGACCATTTTCTCGTGATAGTAAAACTAAGATCTAGGCTAGCGCTAAGTAAGAAAACAAGCCGCACAGAGCCAACAGTTCGTTTCAATATAGATAAGTTCAAAACAGCAACAGAAACATTAAATTACCAAGTTGAGATTTCTAATAGTTTCGACGCTCTCCAAGAACAGAGAGACGATAACAATAATCGCGAGGAGGACCCGGAAACCCTGTGGAGCAATACGAAAAAGGCGATAAAGGCAGCCGCGAAACTTTCGATAGGTTTTAAGAAAGTAACCAAAAGCAAACCATGGTTTGACGAAGAGTGCAAACTCTGGTTTGAGAAACGTCGGAAAGCCAGACTAAGTAGTTTACAAAATAAGTGCGATCAAACACATAAGAAATATCTCGAGATTAGCAAAAGTACAAATAGGCTCTATAGATCCAAGAAAAGGGAGTGGGAAAAGAATAAAATACTAGCAATAGAAGCGCATAATAAACAAAATAACCCGCGTGAGATGTACAGGGGAATCAATTTTATAAGGAAAGGCTTTCAAAGTAGAACGGAAGTAATGAGGGACGAAAATGGCAATCTAGTAGCCGATGCGACAGAGAGACTGAATTTATGGAAAGATTATTTCGATAAACTATTAAATGTACGTGAAGCCCCCGTTGAAGGTAATCTCGGCGAAATCCACACTGCTGATCTATTAATTAACGATCCTACTGATATAGAAATAGAAATGGCCATCAAGAAGTTGAAAAATAACAAAGCCGCGGGCATCGATGACCTACCGTCAGAACTGATAAAAAATGGAGGCCCTTGCCTCACAAGGCAAATTTGTAAATTGATACGCGCAGTTTGGAAAACAGAACGCATGCCGGAAGAATGGAATACCTCTATCATTATTCCCATCTTTAAAAAAGGCGATAAAACTAACTGTAACAACTATCGGGGAATTTCACTTGTGCCTTCGTGCTACAAGATCCTGTCTAATGTTATCCTAAGTAGACTAACTCCTTTTGCCGAGGAAATCATTGGGGATTACCAGTGTGGATTCCGCCGAAACCGATCTACAAGCGATCAAATGTTTACAATTAGACAACTGTTAGAAAAGAAATGGGAATTTAAAGAAGCAGTACATCAGCTATTTATCGATTTTAAAAAAGCTTACGACTCTATTATACGCGCGCGAATGTACTGGATCCTAGAGTTCTTGGGTGTGCCAAGAAAATTGGTTAGACTTATCGAAATTTGCTTAAGCGGCAGTAAGGGTAGAATACGCGTAAACGGTAGTTTATCTGAAGAGTTTTCGATCCGCGATGGCCTGAAACAGGGCGATGCACTTTCGTGCGTCCTTTTTAACTTAGTTTTAGAATACGTGGTTAGGCAAGTGCAGGCGAACCCGACCGGTGCTACCCTCAATGGGGTAATACAAATTCTTGGATATGCGGATGATCTCGACGTACTAGGGGATGATAAAGAAACGGTAGCTAAAAATGCAGAAATCTTGATCGCAAAAGCCAAAGAGATTGGCTTGGAAGTTAGCGAATCGAAGACAAAATATATGACCGTCGTCAGGTCCGGACAAAGTAATCAAGACGGGGATCTAATGGCCGGAAATATGAAATTCGAAAGGGTTAACGAGTTTAAATACCTCGGGTCTATTATAACTAGCGAAAATAAGATTAAAACGGAAATCAATGCGCGGCTACACGCTGGCAATAGGTGCTATTATGCAGCAAACACGCTACTAAAATCGCGATCGCTATCTAGAAACATCAAAGTAAGAATTTACAAAACGATAATAATGCCGGTCGTCATGTACGGGTGTGAAACGTGGGCGCTGACGAAAGGAGAAGAGAATAGGTTTAGAGTTTTCGAGAATAAAGTACTTAGAAAAATCTATGGTCCAAAAAGGGACGAAGAGACCGGCGAGTGGAGAAAACTGCATAATAATGAGCTGCACGCTCTCTACGGGTCAGCAAATATTAATAGAGTAATGAAAGCGCGTAAATTAAGATGGGCGGGGCATGTAGCAAGAATGGGCAATGAAAGAACAGTGGCGCAAGTTTTAAGAGGGAGACCGACTGGTAAGAGACCCCTAGGCAGACCGAGAAACAGATGGGAGAAAAATGTAAGGGATGATCTAAAAGAACTAGGACATGATTACTTAAACTGGATGGAGAATGCACAAGATAGAGATGTGTGGCGGTCTCGGGTAGATGAGGCAATGAACTTTCGAGTTCGAACTGCTAATCTATAATATATAATAATATAGCTATATACGTCCGGGCATTTGAGCGTGGGACATCCTGTATAACCAGTAAACTACCTTGGGCTTAAGTCTCCAGGTTTTTGCAATTCCGCCTCTGAAAGCCCAAACTCCTAAATACTAAGCTGATGTAGAGAAGTCCACCTTGTTGCCATAGAACTTAAGTTTGACAAGATCAGGCAGTTCCCTGTGCCTCGTAAAAACCAAAAGTTTAGTTTTACCTGGATTAAAAGATAGGCCACGATAAAGTTCCCACATGTTCTCCTGTTACCAGTATAAAAAGGTCTTCTACATGCCCTTATGTATAAAAACCTGATTTATTTAAATTCCGAATCAAATCATCAATGCCGAATGCCCACAAGGTGAAGGATACAACTCATCCCTGTAGACAACTCGTTTTTACCAACGCTCTCATGTTGCAACCATGGAGCAAAAACTGAACAATCCTGTCACAAAGCATAGATCGCATGCACCTATCAACAGTGGTACCCACACCATGTTCCTCAGCGGAATTGAATGTAGATTCCGTAGGGGTGTTACTAAAGGCACCCTCTATGTCTAGAAATGCTGCAATACTACAATCGCTAAATCCCCTGGTTAGACCAGGTGCCCTATGGAATTTGAGGCAGAAAATGCTACCTGATATTTGACTTCGGATTCTTGTAGTGTTAGCATGTAGAACAAAAGCCTATATAGTCCAAGCGTTGACCGCTAAAATTCCAGCCTATCGAGACTAAAGATGAAACCAACACAGAATAATAGAATAGAGTCAGCTGAAGCAGGATCGGTATGGTTGCCTAACCTCATCCTGTCCAGATGCCCAGAAAAAGTTTACTTCCGGTACGATTTTTGGGTCGGTTTCCAGCCCATCGAGAATAAGGATGAGTAAAGCCCAAAATGTAGTGCTGAATGAGCCTTATCAAAAGCACTAGGGTTGCCACTCCCCATCCTGTCCAAAACCCTTAGCAACCCCTTTCG